>CABFOQ010025077.1:0-12687 GCA_900660455.1 Gephyroberyx darwinii
CTGGAGGAGCCGTTCGGGCTTCGACAAACTATGTTAATTAGGAGCAGGGATAATTTCCACTCTTTTTCATCAAGCGAGCTCAGGGCAGACTTTGAGATTGAAGTTGCCTGGTTCTTCATATAATAAGGAAAAGGAAACAGGGGTCAGCTGCACTTTTGTCACCACTGGCATATAATCTCTAGTGTACATAAAAGTGAGCTTGACAACCTCATAAAAACTGCCTGCATGAAGTGATTAACTAGCTTATATACGGCACATTACATGACGTATTAATCAGTGGTCTGGTAGAGACAGAGCACCTAGTTCTTATCAGCTTAGCTAACTATCATTTAATGGGAAAAGCTTAGAGAGAACAGATACAGTCCTGTATGAATAGAACAATACAATTCAATTGGTTTCTTTGTTTTCCCTCAGAGGGTATGGGCAGTTCATCTAGCAGCACACATTCAATCGGGTTACTTCAGTATGCAAGAAATAGATTAGAAATCAATGAAGTATAAGACAAAACGGGTGAGTGGGAGACTATAACCATAGCAACAAAGATCCACGTGTAGAATTATGACAGTTCACTGCACAAAGCTGACTTAAATGAATGAGATCATGTTGCTAATAAACTGCCCATGAGAATGCATTAGCTCGGTGGTGTCGAGCAGGTACCAAACGACTTCCTACCGTGACCTCGAGAAAATGCGGTCGTTTTTAACACCACTTTACTCTCCCTGAGGAATAGCTGTACAGATTCTGTATCTGTGTCTTGAATGAATAAGCCATTAATACTGCAGATCGTGACAGGCAGATGTGTCTAGCTTGTTTCTCTGTTTTATGGTTGACTGGAGAGGAACTTACTGATATTCTCTGCAGGAACTTTTACTATAGCGGGCTCAATCAGGTTGTCTGCAAGGACAAATGCCCCTTCCTCCAGGGTATCCAGTAGCATAGTGGCGGCATGCGTTTGTTCTGTGGAATTCATGTCTTCCCAAGATTTCAGGGCTTCTGGCCTCAGGAGGTTGTCAACGGTGTCCACAATTGCCTGTATCCATGGAGACGAGTGAAATGTCAGTTTATTGTTTTCTTCCAACTTCAGTTTAATCACACAGAGGAGGAATGGGCAGCAAATGAAAGGGCATGCATGAAGCAATAACTGAAACAAAAATATCAAGGTCATTCAAATTGAGGACATCAGGCTGCAAGAAAGTCAAACTCAAAAGACTAAACGGATAATGATGAAAAATGTAATACATATTATTTCATATTCTGTTTAGAACAAAATCTGAGGAAGCTTTTTTTGGTCTTCCCAGTTTGGACCCATTTCTTTTTTGAATAATAAAGCAACAATGCTTGAGGGGAAACTGAAACTCAAACCAAATGTTTCTTTTGTTTGGATCCGTCTTCTACAATGCTGTATTCTCAGTTCCTGTTCTTAAGCAACTATTTTCCAAAGAACAATTATCCTCACTAACAATAGTCTTATTTCCATAACAGGATCTGTTTGTAATGACGTTGAAATACGCTTTTCTCAGGAAGGGGAGGGGCAACATCATGGAATCCATATCTGAGTGGCAGATGGGGATAATTCTGCTTGTTTTCAATGGCAATCCTTTCATTTCCTGGTTTCTGATAAGCAGTAAGTAAGCAAAACATTCCAGTACAAAACCCACACAAGAAAAGTATCATATGTTGATAAAACAAGAGTTTCCTTTGACCCTCCAAGAGTGAGTTCATGACTTCTGTCTGGCTCAGCATACTCCAGCTTAAGACAGACAGTTGTAAAATGACATCAAATCTATAGCACCCATAGTGCGATAAATCAGAGTGACAGTTTAACCATAGGTGCCATTATCCACAGTAAGGCCCTCCACAATAACGGTAATTAACCACAACAAGCCCTTGCTCACTGTACCAATTAGTCACAGCTGTGATTATCCAAAACACTAATTGACCATAGGCAGAATTATCCTTTTGCCTGGAATAACAAGAATGGGGATCAACTAAAGTCTTTACCAATCTATGATTAACCACAACATTTAAGCACTGAGCTCACATTAACCACAGCGATGATGACGGTATCTAGACATGAGCCTTTCAGTGTGTCTTTACATCGCAGACCTGAGCACAGAAATCAATCTCTGTGGCCCTGACCTTGGAGGCAAGTGGAAGCTTGCAGGTTGTGACGATGATGGGAGTAAGTGTGTGTAGGGGAGAGAGCCTCAGCCAGAGTAGTGGTGATTACAGGGCTGGAGCCATTACGCCCAGACAGACACTAAATGGTCTTCCCCCCTGGTGAGCCATCCTCGTAGGGTCCATGGAATCCAAAAGGAGAAAAAAAAAAAGTCCTGTGTCTCTAATTTGTGTAGCGCTGAAAGAACCTGTGTTCTGATTGAATCCTCTTTAATTCCTGCCTGGGTGGAGGTCACACCACTCTACAAATCACAGGGGTGTTACCAGGGGAGCCCCCACGGCTCGCTGGCTGGAGAAATGTATGGTGTGGTGGGAGCTGTGGTGAGAGCCCAGACAGCAAGACAGCGAACACTCGGGTGGCGCTGACTTTAAGAGCAGCGGCAGATGATGAATGGTGATGCAAAATAGAAGACAGTTCTAAATCAATTGAGGGAAATGTATCCTCCATTTCTCACAGGAAAATAAGACCTCAGTAAAAACAGCCCTAACTCATGGTGAACCCCCATGAGCCAACAAGGAATACAAAATCTGATCATTTGTTTTATGCCATGCAAGGCATCACTTATTGTGTGTTTACACCATGGTCATGTCTTTCAGCAGAACTGGCTCGTAGAAATAAACTCTTCCACAGCAAAGGAAAGCAAAATAACTGAAGGAGAGAATGGATGGAAAAATCTGATTGGAAAACAAACACATTACTGGAATCAGAAATTAATCCTGCAGATAAAAAAAAATATATAACTGCAATAGGAAAGATGAGATTTATTTGCTGTGGGGACAGAGGAGACTCGAAAGTGTACAATGTAAGGAAGAGAAAATTGAGCACGCTGCCACTTTGATCACACTTCTGGATGATGGGAAGGTGCAATTTCGACCGTGGGAAGGAAATTACTCACACAACACATTAAGAGCCATGAGAGAATAAGGGAGTGAAAGAGTAGAGGAGGAAGAAAGTAGGAGGGCAAAGGAAAGAAAAAAGGTATCTGAGAAAGAAGATGTATAAGTGATATGGGAGAGAAAAGGAATAGGATGTATTCATAGACAAAGACAGATATTGACAATGGCGTCCTGAGATGGAAAGGCTAACAGATAAACAGAGAGGGAGTCAGATGAGGAAGCAGCCATATCCAGACATACAGACAGACAGTGCTGCATGCTGCTGCTCAAGCAGCACGGATGAGGGGAAATAGCAACTTTGAAAGCCCAGTAGATATACCTTCATATATGCTCTGCATGTCTTCTCTCTTTTTTGAAGCTTTCCCCACACAAAAAGAGGACCAAGAACAACAGACAGACATTAGGTAGCAAAGAAAGAAACATGGCACTTACCATAGATTACAGGAATTGACAAAAGAAGAAAAAACTCAGGTCTGTTAAATATGACCTTAAAATAGTGCAACAGCTCTAAACGTGTTGGAGGAATGGTATTTTAATCCTTAATATCAATATGGATTACATAATAGTGAGGGGTAGAAACGAGAAATGCATAGTGCTGTGACTAGATTACAATGCTCTGCCTTAGTGAAGCTTTAAAATACATTGAGACCACAAACAATGGGGTCATTTGAACTTCATATCATGGAGACTGTAATATCCTGCCTGCTCTTTTTAAGCCTTTTATTGGTCTCTTATTACGAAATAAGTTGTGTTCTCCTCCGAAGTGCGTCAAGGCTGGAGAAAACAACAGAGGACACGGTGACTCTCAGAATTTGTCCCTGTGCCAACAGTGTTGCACTGCAGTGAGCAACCCTTTTAGTAGTTGCTAACTGTCTGAACATAAAAGTACAAATAAGGCAATGACGGGTGTCGTTTTGGTGCAAATCACCTTGTTTACCGAGAAACTGTTGTCTAAAAAGTCTGAATAACAATGTTTCAAACTGTCACTGCCATGGGGCTGTCAGCAGCAGCACCATGTAGGTATTTCTTGAGACCCCTTGAGACTTCTCTCTGCTGGTAGGAGCTCCAGGGGAGGGCGGTTCTATACTTTATACGACGTCAGGAATGGAGAATTATTGTTTGCGTTGGTGGGGGGCTTATGGCCATTAGATCCTTTGAGCTGTAACTGCCAGGTGAGGCTGCATTCCCACAGCCAGTAATTACCAGGGAGCTGGAGAGGAATGAGCCCCCCCTCAGGGCTAGGCCTGCCCCTCTAGCCCCCTCACCTGAGGGGACTGTGTGTGTGTGTGTGTGTGTTTGTGTGTCTGCATGTTTGTTGAGGCAGAGTCGGAGAAAAGGGGGGACAAAGTTTAATGAGAAGCCACAATAGGGCGGACAGAGTTTCCACAGTACCTTGTTGAAGCTGCGTCCAGCTGAGTCCTTCTCGCTGGGCCTGAGCTCCTGCAGCTGAGCATCCAGGATGTCTACCAGCTGCTCCATCAGACGCACCGAGGAGCTGACATCACCGGCAAACACCGGGCCCTGTGTGTGGCGCGCCAGCTCGTTGGCTAGATTAGCAGCGTTTTCACCACTCCGGATCTAAAGACGCAGACAACAAGCAAAGCAAAGGGAGGGTCAATGAAACAGGCATTAGATGTGAAGCTGGTATAATGTATCTCATATACTGGACAGAGTTGTAATTAATAGTTATGGTTCACAAGGTAGAATTCACTGTGGGCAGAATGAATGCAAACACAGGTGTTGAATGTGTAGTAGGGAACACAATGCCACAAGTGTGACGCAGATGTTTAGTGTGAGGAAACTACCAATGGTTTGCAATCAGGTTGTGCAGCAGATAAGAACAGACTGAAGGGCCCAGTCGACCCTCAAATACACATATGGAGGAAAGCAGAGTCTTCTTGTTGTTGACTATATTTCACAATTGACACATTTCCAGTTTACCTTTTGTGCGACTTGAGTCACCCAGTGGGAGGTGCAGTTGCTGAGGTCTGGCCCTTTGGAGCACCAGGTCCCTGCCATGGTGCAGAGGAAGGAGGCGATGCCTGCAGTTCCACAGAACAAACACAACAGTTGGAGTGAAGCCAAAACCTTTCTCAGATACAGTTGCTCCTACTGATCCTCCATTCATCCAGACTCTCCAGTGCGGGAAAAGTAACTGGTCAGCAGGAACAACCGTTTCAAAACAATTTCAAAGCCTGTCAGCTTTGTATAGTCTGAAGGAGCGAGGGAATTTAATGGTAGAGGGGATTCCAATAGACCTACCAAGTCTACTGGAAGCGGTGGTCCTAACTGACAGGCGACATACTAGATCCTGGTTTGTCATTGTTTGTAAATAAGACATATTTCAGAATGGCTCTCGTATTATGCAGGTATAAATGAAATGCATGATGTTTCCTAATGAATACCACTTCACTGACAAGACAACATAAACAATCCGAGACTCATCACCATTTCACCGCCCCACTCAAAACTCTTTCTTGTTTACAACCTGTAATAGCCATGCTTTATATTATGACAGTTCTGTCCATCTCTGTGATGGGTTTTTCAAAGGTATGATTTCTTTGTTCTGGAGAGCTGATATCATTGTCAAATTAAGTGCCATAACAACCATCAGCACCATGTCACATTGTCCCTGTGAGCTGCTTCCTATTGTCGTGTTTCATCTCATTCATTTCCCCTCACTGCTGCTTTTGATGCCTAACTCACTACATTGTGGAGAATCGAACCCCCAAACTCCCAAACTGAACCAAATTAAATTGCAAAGCACATCATTGAGACTTCTTAGTAGCTGTGAAGAGTAGCTGTGTTTTTTTTGCTAGCATTTGAATGTATTGTCCCAACTAATTTCACAGCAATGTATAAATGAGAAAATCCTAAATGCATCTGAACAGGTTCACATGGCGGCATTGTGATTATTATAGTTTGTCAGCACCTGTAAATTATCTAAAACACTAACATGTTCACACACGCACACACACCCAACACTCCCATATATTAGGCCTACCTTTGGTTCCTTTAGGGCAGGGCCTGTCCACAGTGGTGCCAGTGTGGGTCTGGGGCCAGTCAATGGCTCTCCTCCTGGTAGCCTCACAGAAGCGCCTGGGTGTGGGGGGCAATTCTGGGACGGTGGGCTCTGCTGTACCTGAGCCACGGGAGTCCTCAAGTGGATCTCTCCCATCCCTGGGGTCTGCTGCTGCTACAGTGGTGTTAACCTGTCCCTTCACTGTAGATGTGATCACCGTGGTGGTCTCGGGTACGGCTGATGAGACGGAGAAATTTTCGATAGTTGGCACTAGAAAAAGAGAAGAGTGAAGCTGTTAGAGCTTGAGTCAATAAATGCCCTTGCCTTGAACTCTTGTCATTCCTGCCAGTAGGGAAACCTTAACTGTTTTGAGTCCCACAGCTTGTGAGTATTGCTTAGAGTTACTGCTGCCCATCATTGTTGGAAATAAAAATCTTCGTGCAGCATTCAGCTCTAACTTCACCTCTTTTCTGCTTCTTCACTGCACAAAATCAAGGCAAACCTGCAAATGCCACTCTATCTGCTATTTTTAGTTTACTTAAGCCCACAAATAAGGAAAGGACTGGTAGTAGAGCATCCTTTGGCATGGGAGTGATTTCTTTTCAAGAGAGTTGGTACCTTGGGCTGATTAAATGTCAGCAGGGAAGACAAAGCCTGCCTACATTTTACTTTTTTTCTGCCTAGTTCATCTCTCTCATTTTGATAAAGCTGGTGTGAGGAAGGAGAACTGCACCGCTGCAGGCGAAAGTCATACATCAGCAATAATGTGATTCCACTGTATTCAATCCATGGCTATCCTGCAGAGCAAATCTATCTGCGAGTGTGCATTGCATATGCACATGTGCATATGCAATGCATGTGTGTATGTATGTATATCCTCTGCTGCTCAGATGTGTTCCTACATGTGTGTACAGATGGATATCTGCTGGAGAGAGCCTAGAGATAACTAGGAAATGAGAGAGCAGAAATAAGAAATCTATAAATATAAATTTAATACAGTATGAATGGCCAATTTAAAAGAAAAAGAAAAAACAATAAATGTGCGTGTGTGTGTGTGTGTGTGTGTGTGTGTGTGTACATGGAATCACTATTTGGTCTCCTGCATGAATGATCATACATTTTACCCACGGCCACATGATCTTTTGGGGAGATAAAAGCTGCTTCCTACAATGAGGTCTGCCTTTGTGAAAGGGCCTGTATCTTCAGGGCCCCCGGGTGCTACTGGGAAAATGCAATATCATGCTATCTGACACCCCATCATCAGACACATATCTCCATTTCCTGAGAATGAATGGTGACAAAGCCCACATTTTACGTCTGGAGCTAATCAGCCAATCACTGTGTTTTGCTTTTCCATTCCAGTGAAATATCTGAGTTCATTTCAAAGCAGATCTCTGGAGATGTGGTCAGGAGCCCACAGCAGGAAGGGGACAGTATTCCTGTGATCACCCTGCAATGTGGTTGTATCGTGACATTTCACTCACTGACCGTTTCCCCTGGCAGGAGCCCTTGCTAATTACCTCACACTCATTCAATCACTGTATGTCGGTCGCCCACTCACTCGTTCACAGGTTCTTGGCCTGCATGGCTACAAAACTGACAGGTGACATGTTCAGTTATTGTCATGAACAGGTGAAATGGAGAGGTTATGGAGTTAGCGCTCAGCCAGGGCCCACAGCTATCAAGGTTCACACAATTACTCCTAGGAATTGAGGTGAAAGTATGACTGTGACCAATAATAGTCAAGGCTCAGAGGACCTGCGAGGTGGTTTTGGAGTGTACCATTCATCCTCTCGGCAGTGAGTAGGAGTTGGTCTCTGCATGTTTTCAAGAGGAATGAGGAATACCGTTACCAGTACATTTGATTGTATTTTCTTTCCCTAAAATGCCAAATTAATTCTTAACAGGCTATAATATAACATAGTAGTATAATAATATAACATTTAAAGGAAAATAATAACCTGTCCCGTGGTAAATGAGATGATTCATTGTCTGACTTTATTTCATTCAATGTGCACCTATAATTAAATAGGTACATAGCAATTAAATTCAGCTGCAATTCTATATATTTATTTCAGAATATTTCCCATAGGCCAATACAGGCCTGAATATGGATCTACCAGTAACTGCATGGTTGCATCACTTAATTAACTTTCTCTTGAGACCATATTGCTCCAAATCAAGGATCCAAAGCCCCTAAATTGCTGCTAGGCTTCAGCACACAATGAGACAAGATCAATAGACAGATATTTTCTCAGTCTTCATATTTGTTATGAGTCTTTGTCATGTTAGATAATGCAAACTGTATTTTAACAGCATACATTACCATGCGTAATTCAATGACTTTATAGTTGCATATACATGTATAGCTGTAATATACATTTTCAATCCTACATCCTAAAAGGTTGATGAACTCGGATTCCTCTCAAGTTCCCCCAAAATGATAGCTTTTTGCATTTTAGGAACATTCAAAAGACTTAGTAGCACCAAATTTCTGTTATTTGCAGAATTACTATCATACTATGGGCGCACTCACACTAGGCCCGGTTGGCTTGAACCGTGCCGGAGCACGATTGCCCCCCCTCCCCACTCCCCCGCTGGCCTGCGCTCACACTGCGCTTAAACGTTCCGTGCCCGGGCGCGTTTACGTCATCACGATGCAACTTCTTGTGTGGAAGAAAAGCGCTTTTGCACAGCACAGTGGAGTTCATAATTTTACTTTGTGGCTTATTTGGAGTCTCTTTGGGTGCGGTGACACACGGCTCTCTCACATGCTGTATAGATTTATCGATTATGCAATGCAGCGATTTTCAGTTAATCGTGCTGCACGTATCAGAAGATTTTTACAGAGGCAGCTGACGTTGAGGGAGGAATTTGCAGCTTTACTCCCGACTACAATTTTATGGGACAGTCGCATCATTGACATGTTCGGGATCCGTGCTCTGGCACGATTAGCGATCACACTGTGCCGATTCCAAGTGAACCGTGCCCAAGCACACCTCTTCAGGCGGGCCCGGGCACGGTTCGGAGCGATCACACTAGTCAAACGAACCAGGCTTTGGGCGTCAACCATGCCTGGGCACGGTACAGATGGCCTAGTGTGAGTGCGTCCTTATATCAGGTTGTGAATGTGTTAAAGCAAACCGCTTGTCAGATGCCTATGCTCTTGTACACGTCTTTTGATGTCTCTGCACCACCTACAATCTTCTTTTGATCGCGATGAGCAATTTTCCCACCGGTGAGAGCCTCGTGTCCTCTGATAGCACTCAACCAAACGAGGGCTAGCCCAATTAGCTACAATTTCTTCAAGAGGCAGTGAAGTCACTCTTGATGGGCAATCTGACAGGAAGGGCATGCAGTTGTCATATGCTGAATATTGCCTGTTGTAAATATTACAGTTTAAGATTGAACACTTGAAAAATGGACGTCACTGGGCTCTGAACAGAATGGAGTAAATTAAACAGAGCTGACAGAAAAAAGAAAACCATTATGCAAGATCATCAATCAAGGCATCAGAGCTAAACTAGGATTACTTTAATCATTTTATAACAGCACCCTAAAGCCATTCATCCGCTTGGAAAATGAAATAATAATTCAATGAAGCCATAATCAGACAATCAGATGTCAACAAATGATGTTGCCTTTGCTGCTTGCAACAATAAAAGGCTTTTATTCTCAAATTTTACACACAGAGTAAAAAGGGGACAAAACAATCTACCTGTCCATATAGGCTCCAGAGTAATACGCTGCCTAATACCTGCCACATTAGGAAGAGCAAAGACAACTTCCCAACCCTATGAAATGTTGAGTAAATGTCAATCCAATTCAAATGTAAAAACATGGGAGCCGTGATATTGTTTTTCTTCTCGCACCGTCTGTCTAACTGTGAATATGGCCAAATGTACGGACAAAATAAGTGGGAACCAGCCAGCACAAATGGGCACGCCACCACGCTACCAATGCCCATTGCTCTCCTATGAATAAGGGATGGTGTGACTGTTTGTGTGTGTGTGTGTGTGTGTGTGTGTGTGGGTGTGTGTCTATTCCTATCTTGGTGCGTCTTTGTGTATTTGCTTTCTTGAGCATTTCAGCATCTAAGTGGATGAGGACTGTGAGAGCTACGCTTGGTCTTTTTGGCTCTTTTGAATAGCCTCTGCAAGTAACTAATAATAGAGAAACAACAAATCCCACAAGATATGAATTTTGAATTAGGCTGTTTATATGCACTCATACTGGTCTACTCCATTCAAGCCCATATGACATAAGCAACTTAATGGGCCTGAACCATCTGGTCACATAGCTTGGCATGGAAGGTAGGGGCCTCTGTCATCATGCAGTAAAGACAGCCAATTTATGTGTGGTTTGTCATACACCACTTATGGATATTTTATTATTTTTGGAGCTATTTGTATTATTGACACTTCTTGAAAGAGCAGGAGACAGAAAAAGCTCTGTTGGACTGTAATTTATGAGGGGTGAAACTGAAGACCGTGGGGCAGCAGCCCTAGCACATTCACAAGTCCACACTCTGAGTGAGAGGAAGGTGGTAAAGTGCCACCCGAGACACACAAAAGCACACATGGAGACAGACAGGAAGACAGACAGGCACACAGACAACGTAAAAAAAAAAAAACCCACTACTCGTCTTTTCATCCTCACTCAATCTAAAAACTGTCTTTCTTCTACGCCTAAAATGTCCACTTGAACGAGTCCCATATACCATCAGTCATGAAGTGCTGAGCCATGGCAACAAGCAGAACAATTAGAGCCGTTGCAAAATCTCCTGGCTGCTTTACTTCAGCGTCCCTCTCTTTCTATTGCTTAACACCATGCTTCAGAGAGTGGAACACAGGCTTACATCTATAAATGTCCTCTGTCTTGAAGGCTCACCTAGAGGTGTTGTTCATACAAAAGCATACCGATGTGTGCCGATGTGCAAAGCTGGTTTTAGCCACAAAATGGCCGAGCAAGAACTTTGCGATGCTACACATGTGAAGCACAAAGATATTTAGTCTATGAAAGGGTGGTTAGCTTGACATTTCAATTTTACGTGGAGCCCGCTCCTGCTCACTGTTAACAGATTACGCCAAGTGGCCGAGCCTTTTGGACAATTTTACGCTTCTCATCTTCATGCCTCAGATCAGTTCTACCTCAAATGCGGATTAATTTTCTCCTCTCTCTCCTTGTTCGTTTGAAATGCTCTCGACAATTACTGAGCGCTCTGATTGGCTTTTTGAATTCAGTTGATGTCTTTGCACATCACATCACATCCCAGTATGTTTTGTAATGCTGTGCTTTTTATTGGCAAGCACCACCTTTAGAGAGACTTCTAAGGAGGCGGACTGTCTTAAGTATTGATCATTGGCGTTTCGTGTTCACATAGCGTTACTGGAGCACAGACATTTTCTTGAAATGTGTGTGAATTGGTTGGGACAATTAGAGGAACAATCAATAAGGGGAATGATTTTAGTCAATCACTTCAACCAGGGCCGGTATCCAGAGACCTGAAGTGAAAACAACAGTCCACACAAGGTAAAAGGAAACAGACAAGTTGCTAAGGTCAATTATTTACTGCTTTGATCACTTTGCTAAAACATCTTAAATATAGACCGCTAATCCGGTTGGCGCTTCCATGCTTCTCTAGGATGAGCATTACAGCCAAGGTTGATGCTTTTGACAGAAGAGGAGACTTGTGCTGCGTGAGCTCTGCAACGGACAGAAATACAGTGATTTTGTGTTTGAGGTAACTTCACTCTGTGGTCCATGAATCTTAATGGGCACAATTAATTTCCTCTACGCTTCAAGTGCCCCTCAGTTTCAGTGAGAGAGACATTATTTCAGCACCATTAGATTACCCTGCAGAATAGGTTGTTTAATTCAATGCTATATTGAGGGCAGCAATAAATCCTAATAGCTACATAGTAAAGAAGTTAAAGGTGTAGATCTGGAAAACCTAATAAACATGAAACAATTATTTTCATGTGCCATTCAAAGAGTACTGTTGCTGGCCTGCTCTCCCGCAAACATTTCAAAATGTTCTCTTAATACACACTTAATGATCCACAGTGGCGAGTTCTCTCACAAATACGCACACCCAATAACAGAACAGTGGGAACGGGTGCTTAAAATAATGGGTGAAATCAACAACTATGAGCTGTTGGTTTCCTTGATTACACTGTTCCTGCTGCAAGTGGCAACAGAGTCTATGTGGCATTTGTGTTTACCGAGGCATCACAGTAGCTGAGAGTGCACGTTAAACCCTTCATTGGAAATGCACCGTGATGGCCACTTTTTCCCGTTTCCGTGACGCTTTATTGAAACAATGAGGGTAATTATGATAATTCAGTTGTTAATTACATTTACATACATCACGACGTGAACACTAGAGTAGACAGTTTGCATGCATGGAGAACTCAAGTTTGAGTATTTCGGAGTATTTCGGAGCTCTTCTAACAGTCTTGATTGAGGCTTTGGTTGTACTGCAAAACAGACGTAACCTTGGAGCCCCTTGGGTGTCAAGATGTCATGCTGGGGAGATTCAGCAGCAAAACAAACAGAAGTGTTGACAAGAGGCCAGAGTTCAGGAGCAC
>CABFOQ010025081.1:18353-32947 GCA_900660455.1 Gephyroberyx darwinii
CACTAATTCCTAATGTGACCGCACCTCTGTGCATGCTCAAATATGAGCGTGCACTGCATACACACACACACACACACACACACACACACACACATACACACACAGTGAGAGAGTGACTGGAGAGGTCCAACTCGTCAATGTGACATTGAGCTAATCAGATTTGAGGGAAAAAGTGTTTGATAAACAAATCTCTCTCTCTGCGCCCAACCCCCCGCTCGTCTATATCTCTCCCCCACTCGCTCACTAATCAGTAGAAGAGCTTTTAGAGTGCAGAGAGGGAATCATATTTACTCACTAATTCATGTCAACAGCCAAATCTACTCCATGACGATGGATCAACAACTATTTACCCCCAAACCGCTCTTCAGATGGAAAAACCAACTACTCCATAATAACAGCAGGACACCCCCGGCCAAATAAACTTTGATTGTTAAATCAATTCTGGATGCTATTGTTAACATGCAAGTGTGTGTATACTGAGGTTGAAATTACGGCTTGACCAATAGGGGCTTTTGAAAGCCGATACTGATACCTATATTTTTGGATTGAAGCTGCTGATGGCTGATATTTAATATCTTTAAATTTGACCAAGAATGCATAAAAAGAGCATTTAAAAGCATTTAGACCATGGGACACTGAATCTCTCCAGTGAAACCAATGTCTTATTAGAATACATTCAGGTTGAGGGCTTTGCATAGACAACCAGGGGATCACTACCAAAAAAACTCAAGATATATGTCATCTTTGTGACAAGAGTTTGAAAGATAAATGCAACAAACACAATTCAATATTTGGTCCCCTTATATTAAAGCCCGACTACATTTTGGCTCTAAAAGGAGGTCACTGGACTTATGAGACCTATGATGTTTTTCTAGTCACAGAAGCCAGACTGAAGTGGAAGTCAATGTCACTGGAGCATGCTACTGCCAGAATTAGACGATGTGCTGACGCAACCTCGATTGGCAGTAGCGTAAGTGTCATTTACTTTTTTGTTGCGTCCTATTTCCCTCAACCTGCCCAGAATGCCTGTGGACATAGAGATAGACATAGAGAGCCATAACAATAGTGATAAAGATAGTAATGGCAGGAGAGCAAAACTTAGCAGTCGAGTAAAAGAGAGAGGCCCCTTTCTCAAAACTTTCTCTTCAATTCTGAGGGACTGACATCAAAAGTTGCGTGAACCTACATTATCTACAGGAATAAAAATACACCACCAAACAGGAACATCACAGATCGCTTTTCAGCAGAGTTTTATGGGGATATTGCCTTTAATTAGTATGTTTTTATGACTAGCTCAACGATGTGGCTAGCTTGCTTAAGTGGCTATAAAACCGGGGTGCACCACAGCGACCGGACCAGATCCCATTTTTCATTCATTCATATTGTTCTAACCATAGACAACATGTACAACTGTTGTGCTGAAATACAAAAATGTATACTCACATTTATACACACACAGCTCCTAATTCTATGTAGTATAAAAACAGAAAGAAATCAGAGAGGAGAGGAGAGGAGAGGAGAGGAGAGGAGAAGAGAGGAGAGGAGAGAGAGGTCCAAAGAGCATTTGGTTGGCAGACCTACAGTGATAATGAGACACATGTCACCATGTCACCTCTCCACCTCTTTAACATACAAGACCTGCATCACCTTACAGCTCGCCTACACGGCAGCTATCCTATCTGTCCATCTGCTTATCTAGCCGTACACATCCATCCGTGCCATCCTATCTAATAACGGTGGAACGCTGCATGTCAAACAGCTACTGATTCTATCCGTGGATGGAAACTGACTGAGGGGAAGGCGGACACCTTTAACGTCGACGTTAGAATTCACCTTTTCTTCGTCTTCTGTGCTGAAGCGGTCAGCTTTTTCTGTAATCAGACAATTCTGTGTTATCCTCTGTCATGTTTTGTTGTTCTTGAGGAACAAATGCATGACCAATGAAATCCATTTGTATTAAACCAACCAAACCTTCCCTTCCTCTTGCTTTTACTTCATGGTATCAATTAGATGCTGCTTAATAAAGAACATATGTTATTTGTAGAATAATGTTGTTGTTTTTTTAAATTGTGGTGAAGTTGGATAGCTTCCAGGTATAGAGAAGTGAAATGTCTGTGTTCTGACTAGTTCAGAAGGCGGGAAGCTAACACAAAGTTGGTGACTTTCAGTTTAATCACGGCTGGTGTTTTGAAAACCTCATCCTGATAACTATTTGGAGGCAGTGTTCATAAACGGGCAAAAATGACTTGAGCCCCAAGAGACACAAATTTATAAATGCCATCTGTCTCCAGAAAGCTTGCAGAATAAATTTAAACCAGGACACATGACCTTTTTTTTTGCGAAGGAAATCTATCAGTGTCGACTACAACTAGAATTAAGCAAGCATGGAATAAGTCAAGAGTTCATTTTCATAATATAGTATAACTTATGTATATTTGGGTAGGTGGAGTGTCTATTCAGTTCTAAGCAATATAATGGAAATGTTTCTTTCTAGATGTTAGATTTAAGAAAAACACTTTGATATAGAATGGGCATAACTGGCTCAGCAAGAAGGCTCTGTATACATTCACTTTACCCCGTCACCTCATAGGCCAGTGGTCCAAAAGGGTCCAATCTTGCTTTCTGCGAAAATAATTTAGCTCAATGTGACAATAAAACATTGAAACTCAAACAAATACAATTCTTATCAATATCCTGAGTTTGCCTTCAAACCCAGCTTGCGAAAATCACCCCCATATGTGCAACGGAAAAGCATTTTAACAGCAGTTTAAAAGGCCTTACGGCTTCCACAAGCAAGCAAATTCAGAAACTGCACAAGCATTTCCCTTCCCACTGAACTAAATACTAAAAACTAAGAACGCAAACTATGACTTTTGTGAAGCGTTTTGTCAGTTTGTCAGCAATTTGTCAGTTTATCCATCTCTCCATCATCTATCTGTCTGTCTGTACATCTTTCTATCAGTATAACCATTCATCCATTTGTCTGTCTATCTCTCTTGGCTAGAGGCTCTATCCACTCTGGCAGGGAAGCAGGATAACATGCCGCTCGTAGGAGGGTTGGCTGAGCCTCTCTGTTCCTTTTCCATATTTATGACTGAGAGGTGTACAAGGAATTGCTTCCACACCCCCTCCCACCTTATCGCTTCCTCTCGCCCTCCAACTATCAATCCGTCCATCTATCCATCCATCCATCCATCCATCCATCCATCTATGCAGCCATAGTTCCTGATGATCAGTAGGATTTTCTGCTATGCTGAACACACATTTATGGCTGAGAGGTGTCCAAAAATCACTTTCAAACAGCGTCCCACCTTAGTCTTCCATCTCTCCCTCAATCTATCAATTCAGTTTGTCCATTGCAATGCATCTATCCATCCATCCAAGTGAAGTTTTCTCTTTTCATGATTCCTGTCCTTTTGTGTGCATGACTCAAAGTGGTAATCTGCAAGTACAAAGTTTTTTTGTTTTTTTTTGTCTCCATCATTGCTGTGGTGTTTGCACTGCACTTCCTAGAGATCACTTGTCAATCAAAAAGTTTGGCCAGTACTGTGACTAAGTTTAAGTACTGTGACTAAAACTAAAAGTACTATAGATTGAATCATTATTTTGATCTTGATTATCCGAAAGCCAAATATGATAGCATAATGGATGTAAACACTGCTCCTTTACAGTTGGTCTTCAGTGTAAGTTCTGCTAACATTGTTTCCAATGTAATGTGTGTTTAAATGCATGTAAACACCTAATTTGGAACATTATCTTATCCGGGATAATAGCTAGCATCTGGAACACTATACGCATGTAAACATGGTCATTAAAAAGTTTTTCTTTTCTTTCCTGATTGGCTTGAGGGTTAATGACCAATCAAAGGAGAACAAAAACAAACAAGAACAGATCCTGTATATAATCAAAGCTAGTGATAGCTATGATAAGAAAACACATCCTTTACATAATCAAATGACAAGTTGAAACACGGCTCGTTCTCAATCAAATACGACAGAGAGACAGCAAAGTTATAATGATGCTATTTAGCCCTTTGATGAGTACTGCCTGAGATATGAGATATATTGCGTACACATTCATGTAGCAGATTCAAATGCCTCCCTGGGAATGGTAAATAATGCAGCAATCTGTGTAGGAGTGGGGCTAGACCAATGGTTGCACTGGGAAGGACTTAATTTTGCACCAGAAATATTACACACTAGAGAAATGTTTTATACATTTATACATGTCTACAAGCTGCTTCTCAGATGCAGGAACACATCAAAAGAAAAAACAGCTAACTCAAGTTGTTACAATTGGTCCACTCTTGACCAAAAATTGAAAACATAAGTGAGCATGCATATTGATTGTCTGTAATTTCATCATGAAGCTCAGCGCAAATGTATTTCCTCTCTCTATTGCTACTCCAGGTCATCTCACACCCATCGGTCTTGCTTACAGCAATTATCCAATCAGCGTCCTAAGCAAAGACACACATTCTTTTCCTCCTTCTAGGGGAACCAATCAGAAACTGCCACATCCCTATATGCACGGCTACCTGCCCCATCTCTGCGTTGCTGTCATTCCAGTGCTGTATCGTTGCTGCTCTGTCGCCATCTCATGAAGTTATGGTTAATTGTAAGCTGCAGCCTGTTGGCTTCCATCGGGATCACGTCTGACTCAGGGACTGCAGGGACTGACTGTAACTCAGTAACTCATCCCTGTTTCTACAAGAATCAGATCGCTGACAGACAGCAATCAGCTACTGACAGCCACACTCTATTTGAAGGCATTCTCAGCCAGTTGGGCATTACTCCTGCCCCAGGTCTACAATCCTGAGCTTCAGAGACTCATCGACATCGTGGAAGTCATCCCTGACCCTGCCTCTGAAAGTGAAAGTACGACAACAGAAAACCCAGCTCCTCGTGGATGTAAGTCCTCCCCGGCTCGAGTTTCCAACATGAAACGATAAAAGAACACTACAGCTATGCCCACTACTTCTGGCCCATCATCGACATCCACTGTGCCTCCGGCGGACGTAAATTTCCTGCTGGGTACAATGCAGACACTCATCAGATTTTTAAGCTCCACCCCTTTAGATACATTGCTACCACAAACCTTTTCACCACAATTTCATTATTGGAGTGAATCATATCCCAGGTCATTTCAATAAAGTAGCTGACGCCTTATCTCGATTCAATTTTCAGCCATTCCGGAGCTACTGCCCCAGTGCCAACCAACAGGCCCATTCCAATTCTTCTAATTTCAGCCCTGATTCTCGACTAATTGGAAACTCTAATTTGTTTCATTATCTGGAAACCTCCAAAAGATTCATGAGAGTGGGCTTGGCAGCGTCCACCCTAATAGTCTATGATATGGCCTGGAAAATGTTTGCTTCCTTCTGTGTCACTGTTGGCATGCCTCTTACACCAATTCTCATTTCCACTATCTGCATTTATCTCTTATTATATGGACACCCGTCACCTCCAACCGACTTAATCTAGTGGTGGGAATTCAGTTCCAGGGCAGATGTCTTGATCCCTCTTTTCCTAGTTTGTTTTCCAATCCTTAATTAAAATTAATGTTAAAAGGCATAGTGCAGGATTCTCCCCCTGTTAGTGTCCTGTTAGTCTTCCTATTTAACATCAAATGGTTTCAGCCCTTAGAGCAGCCTTGTATGGCTTTCTTAGGATTGGAGAGATTACTCCAACCTCTAATCATTTTAACCCTTTTAGCAATGTCACATTTTCTGACTTGGTGTTTCACCCTGATTATTACAGTCTATCTTTCAAGCTTTCCAAAGCTGGAGGCCCTTGCTCTGTCATAATTGCTAATATATCATCCTCCTATTGCCCCTTTAATTTCATGGTGAAGTATCTCCAAAACTAGATCTCTCTTTTTAACCCCTTCACTTCCTATGTCTAAATCCTGGTTCAACATGCATTTAAATCTGGTTCTTCAGAAATGCCACCCTTCACCCTGTAGCTATTTAGGTCATTCTTTTCGGGCTTGGCGCAGCTACCATGCAAGGTGTATCCCAGCCTCTGAGCAAATATTAGGCCGTTGGTCATTCTCTGCATACACTTCCTATATTAGACCCAACCCTTCATCGATCCATCGATCATTCAAAGAGCTCTCCTGCCATGATGATTTTAGATAAGTCACGCACATCTCTGGTGGTGGTGTTGGTAAATCTCCATACACAGACATGATTTTGTAAACGCATGCACGTTCGTGTCTTTCTTACCATGACTTTTTATGGTGAATTTGTAATTTCTTAAGTATTTTCTTTCAAAGTCTTTTACTGAAGCAAGCTTTTTTTCTGCTCAATTGTAATTTCTTTCCAGAGGTTTATAGCAGCTATGTTTAGGGTTTAAAGCCTCATATAAATCTGGGTTCTGTCTGATTTTGTGTGGTCTGTCTATCTGGTTTTCTTTTCTTTATGTATTTGGTTGTACAAAATTGTTTCTGGGTGTCAAATATCTTCATGGCAGTTATTCCAGAGGGTCAGTAACTAGGGATGCACTGGCTTGTAGTACCTAGTACTGATAGCGCTGTGGGTCAGACTTTTTAAAATGTTCACAGAACTTTATCACTCTTTTTTCTATTAAAGAGCCAACAGAAAGTGGTATAATTCCACCCTGCATGCATTGTTTGAGGCACTTCTTAAAGATTAAAGAGTTTATGAATAGCAGCTTTATCCCATTTTTAATTCTTTTTCTGTAATAGTCCAGAGGACTTTGGAAGTCTTTGATTGTTGCCTCTAGTTCTTGAAATCTTGTTCTGTGTTCAATATGTTACTTTTCATGTTTTTACAAACTTTTTCTTTTTCAAATCAATGTGTTTTAAATTGTTAGTTTGTCCTTGAATTTTTTGCATTGAAGTTATTCTAAAGAAGCTAAAATTAATTCTGGTTTCATTTTGAATTTTATTTAATTTGATTAATTTGATTTTACTTTTTCCATGCTCTCAGGGCCTGATGGCATTGTACGTGTACAATGTCATTCTGTGATTCTCTGTGTTTGTGGTTTGATAGCTTTCGTAGATACTGTCTGACATTTCCACATTCACTATCATATCTCTTTAAGTATTTTCTAAGAGTTCAATTTATCTTTGATGATAGTAGTTTTCAGGTTAGATTTTTTTCATCAATTTATCAAATATGTTATTGAGATATCATATCGTTAAGTGAATACCATTTTTGTTGCATGGAAATGTAGTGGACTGGAAGAGTCAATGCTGAACGGATCTCTGCACTTTGCAATGCTGCTAGATAATCATTGATACTGGTGTCTTTCCATCTGTATGTGAGATGAAAGTTTAAACTTCTTCTTGGGGATGTTGTACATTTGACAGGTTGACATGAAATGGAATTTTGCACGTCTTCCATATCTGTAACGCTATAGTCGACTACACTGCTTCCCAATGGGGAGTATGTAAAATTGAGTATTCTCATACGCAGAGCTTTGAAAAGTTATAGGACCCGTTTCCCATTTTTATTCACTACACTATCATAACTGTTAACACACGTTTCTTTGAGAGGTGGGTATTGATTCACATAAAGGAGCTCCAAATATTTGAGTATTTCCTTCAGGTTGAAGACAATCTCTTTCTCTCTCCTGGTTCTGGCGTTAAGATCACCAATCAACAAAATGTAGCCAAATGTCTGAAAAAATGTCACACTGGTTACCGTGAAAGCCATCCTCAATAAAATAAGCGGAATCAGATTGGGGAAAATAAGCTGCACATATGTAAATATCTACATTTAAATATATTATTTCCCTTAGAATTTTTATCCAAATATGAGTTTTATCTCTCTGCTGATATGTGATTTTGAGCGTTGTGTTTGCAAAATGGAAATCCTCCCTTCACTTCAACTTCTGCATGTTAACCATGGCAGAGATTCAGGAATTGTAAATTCCCTGTAGCTGTGTGGGGTGTGTTTTTGTAGAACAATATTACAATATTTTAACCATGTACAATATTTACAAAATCAGGATCAGTTAATTTGTGTCTAAAAGTAGGGGCATATGTCCCCTGAATATTAGAACGTACCATTTCAAGTGATGAAATTGTGATAAATGATTTAACATTACTGGTAAATGCATGTTCTTTGATTCAAAATGCTCAAAACATTTAACTTGTCAGCTTCTTACTTATAAGTTTCAGTATTTGTTTTATTTGGCTAAGCTTACTAGGAGCTGTGTTATCCCCCCTAGATACTATGGTAGCACAGCTGTCTAGATGAGTACTGGGCTGTGGGTTGACCAGCTTTGCTCTTGTATCAGGCTGTCTGGCTTGTTGTGATCAGCTGTGTTGTCTCAGCCTAGTGTCTCTTGGATGATGACTTAGATTGGCTGGTCTCTTGATGTCTCTTGGAGGCTAACTGTGATTGGCTTGTCTCTTAACGCCTGTGCTTTCTTGGCAAGAGCTATGTCCTTGAGAAAAGAGGTGCTCATGTCAGATGTTCCAGTGATGTCCTATGCACACATTTGGGATCCAAGCACAGTTCCTAGAGACTTCTTCACCACAGAGGTCAATGTCAAGCCTGGTTTGCTTAGTGTGCAGCTGGTCTGTTTGTTGATGTGGTCCCACTCAGGGATAGAATGAGAGGCTGGGGAGTTTGATGGGGAGGTGGCATTAGTGTTGTGGTTATTGTGTGAGTATCTTGTCCTGTGTGGACTCCTCCAGCTGGTTGACAGCAGAGTAGAACTGTTTACGTTTTTTCTTTTTCTTTATGGGATCAAAGAACTGTTCAACTTGGTGCATCATGGAATTGCTTTGTTAGCTGTAGATCTGACAGAGATTGCTGATGGTGGCCACACAGTTACCACCAGAGGTGCAAGGTGCACCTGTGGTGCAGTTGGGAACAGGGTTGAATTAGAAGGAATACACTACATCAGTAGGTGTGGTTGACCTGGCTTCAATCATGACAATCAAATCACCTCTTTTCCTTCCTTGCTCTGACAATTCGATGATGGAAAAGAACAGTCCAGAGAAGTTCCACCACAAAAGCTTCTCCCAAGAGGAAACTGGTGTCCTCGTGTGGGAGGTGCAAAACAAATAGACGGGCTGGTTCACCAATCAGTAAGCCTTTCATGAAGATTTCTTTTTATAGAGATTAAATAAATAAGAAAGGTTGAAATTCAGTTTTGTTCTCTGTACATTGTGGCGCATACTGACAGTTCTTCATTGGATGACAATCATTCACACCACAGCTACGTTTGTATATTTTAATAATGAAAAATGTTATCTTATTTTTTTCCTGCTTGAGGGATTTATATCAAAGTGAAATTGGTCAACACATGATCCACAAAACGGATTAGTAAGCAGGTAAGCTTTTGAATAGTATTCGTTCATGCGTGCATCATTTGGTAAAAAAATAGCAAAGAACACGTCTGTGCTTTGCTTTGACCGTTACTGACACACCCCCTACTGCGCCTCTCCTCCCACAGTCAGGCACAGTCAAGTTCATGGTGAGTCACCAAAAAAAAACAGAGAAAAACACCTTGCGCCCAACGAAAATGCCACTTGGCAAGCACAAAGCCCTGCCAACTGCCATGCCCGTCAAGAAAAGAGTGTTATTGCAATGCTTTACCCATGGGACTACACAAGACCACCGGAAGTGTCTGAAGGCGATTTCTGATTTAAAACATTTCCCCTTTTTGAACCAGTTTCCCTCTTAGTTGGGTTGGTTTGTCCATATGACAACACAACGATGGGAACCGGACTTTGTTGAGAGGGCGGTTTCTCACTACGTTCGCACCAGGTTGCACCTGACTCAAGATTGTCAAGATCATGTCCTTTAGCACTTTTCTGGCCTTCATGGATTGTACATCCTTAGCTCACTCCAATCGCCTCTGCACTGGCCTAGTTTGTTCAAGCTTGGGCCGTGACATTACAATGCTGCGCTGAAGTTTGTTTCTGGTTTGTTTCTTAGCTAAGCTAGCTAGTTCTTATCAGAGGTTTTCTTTCTGTTTTTAGTTATTTAGCCAATTGATTTCATTCACCTTGAATCATACATTGTCCAGAAAAGTTATTCATTTTCTCTCTCTCTCTCTCTCTCTCTCTCTCTCTCTCTCTCTCTCTCTCTCATTTAAAGCGCCCTCTCCTCGTGTGAAGTTGATTATGGTAATAGACGGGTGATTGTGACGCCGTTTAAAAAACTCCACTATAATTGCTCATCAGTGAGCAATGATTTTCGACTTGATTTCAAACGGCTGTTGTGTGTGTGTTTGTGTGTGTGCTTACACACACACACACACACACAAACACATACACACACACACACACTGACGAGGATAAATACTGAGAGGCTGACCTGGGATGCTGGTTCAAATCCTAGTAAATCTTGGACAGATTAAAATCTTTAATGTCACTGGACTAATACAGAGAGAGAGAGAGAGAGTGTGAGGGAAACAAAGTAATAGAAATTGGAAGTATAACAGACAGCTGAAGAGGAAACCTAAAGCTGCACCAATTTTAGTGTTTTTATTGTTTTATTGCAGAATTTAATTGTTGTCAGCAAAAAAAATATATATTTTTTTGTCTTTATTTTGGAGATATAAGCTTTCCATATGACAGTATCATTATTATATGATGTCACAACCAGGGTTCAACCGATATGGGTTTTCATTTGCAGGTTTCATTGCAGGTTGTACAGACTGACACTACTGAAGCTGTCAAGAAAAATCCTCCCACACCACACTGGAATGATTTCTCTGGTCAGACATCTGATAGAAAAATAATAATAATAAAAATACATTCACAAATCCTTGTCACAACTGACTCTCAGGGTTCACCAGCACCATTGTTAAGTTGTCAAAGCGACACTTTGAAGAAATTAAACACTGACGTCTATTTTGAGCTTGCTGGAAAAGCTGCAGCACGACAATGTATTTGTTCAGACATGACAACAAATCTGTCATTGAGTCCTGATCTGGATGACTTCTTCTTGTAACACACGCATGCTTTCTAAAAAGGACTCCCGCCTCCTTCCTCTATGCTGTATTTTGCCCTTGCTTTCTCGCCTCTTTCATTTCCTCCTTCTCTCTTTCCTTCTCTTTCTGCCCCAGCAGGTCCGAGGATGATGAATTGCTCTCTAAACCATTGTCTGTTTGTCTTTCATTATGCAATCCCTTCTAAATGCCTGAGGTGCCTGTCTGACTGACTAACCTGTCACAGACTGTCTCTGTGTGTGTGTGTGTGTGTGTGTGTGTGTGTGTGTGTGTGTGTGTGTTTTGCAATCCGAGCAGTGAGCGGCAAAGTCTGCAAAGTATATGTAAGACTGTGAGGGAGACAGATAAAGATAGGAGGATGGACAGGCAGAATTAAAGATAAAATGAGATACAAAGAGAACCAGAGGGGGAGTGTGATAGACAGACAGATATAATGAGACTCAGAAAAAGAAATAATAGGCTACAAAGAGTTAGAGAGAGTGGTAGAGAGAGAGAGACAGGAAGAGTCTCGTGGAGGTAACTGGAAGTCAAGCATTTAAGTCAAGTGTTTCTTTATCAAAGCCAAGCCAAGACTTGCTCTGTGACACTTGGCCACAAACTCTAACAACTGACACTTTTAACACTCAGTTAAGCCCCTGAGGACACTTTTAGGAGGAGGAGAATAAGACACACACACACACACACACACACACACAATTAATGCACAAGCAGGAGCTGAGTATCTCAATGGATTTGTGCTGGACGAAACCACGCATTTGCATCTTTTGCATTTCATCATCTTTTTTGCATCTTATTTGTGTTATTTTCAATGACCCATGGCCAACAAATTTGTTATTTTGATGCCAACTTCAAAATCAATTCAACTCAAATCATTATATGCCAATACACGGATGTTCATAAGGGAAGTTCTGTCTCATTTGTGTTATAAAAACACACGTCTGTCTGCATGGCAGTCATTTTACATATTGATGTCCTAAAACAAACACTCATATAATAATTATTTGTATTGTTATTTCATTATTATTGATTCAAAATAAGATTAACTGAACATTTGGTACAATAAATCTTAAGGCTGGCAGAGACCACTATCTTCTGCTTTATATCAGCTGGTTCTTCTCCTCCGCATCCTCCTTCAGCAGTTTTTAAAGGAATATGCCAACATTCTGGACAATAAGCTCTTTTGTTTATATCATCTAGTCAACATAAACCAGAAGAGTTGACTGGACTTTGTGTTCAGTATTTAGAGGTGCTGTTGAGATTAAGGTTCGGCCGAGGACTGGTACCAATACTAATGTTTTTTTTGGATTGAAGCTGTCTTCAATATCTTTTATTTCCATGCCTAGAATGATAAGTATTCATTGGTTCAGACAGAATGTTATTCTTGTCAGGTTGGAAAAGCCTCTGAAAAAGCATTAAGACCATGGGACACTAAAACTCTCCAATGAAAAACCCTGGATGATAATAACAATACTACTACTGCTACTACTACTACTACTACTAATAATAATAATAATCATCATCATCATAATCATCATCATCATAATAATGATAAACATATGCATGCATGTGTGGAATATGATCAAAATGTCTCATTAGAATCAATTCAGGTTTAGGTCTTCCCATAGTCAACCAGTGTAGTATTGATCAATTCTACCATAAGTATGTAACCAATCAAACTGCATGATATCCATCACCACACTGACTGGACCAGATCTGGCTTTTAACGAAAGGACAATACCCTGCATTTCAGTCCAACCCTAGTTGAGATGAAGTAGAGAAACCTTGTACTGCCCACATAACGTAATTGAATACTCAACACACAGAAACCAATCTCCTCATGACTCCACTAGATGTTAATCACAGAGATGATTTGTCCTAAACTGTTGCATTCCGTTGAAGGATGCTTTCTGTTTATTATCACTCACAGCACACTCTATGGATTCATGGACAGCATCTGTCTGGGTAATCAGGTTGCTGATGCTACCTAGCACAATCATCCTGTGTGTGTGTGTGTGTGTGCGTGTGTGTGTGTATGAGAGAGAGAAAGACAAAATGCAAGTGTGTTAACCTTCCATTGTCTGTGTTTGCATGACTCTGTATCCTGTGTGTGTGTGTGTGTGTGTGTGTGTGTGTGTGTGTGTGTGTCCAGATGCTGAAACCAGATGCTTTCCTTCAGACTGCAGGCGCCTAAGATAGTGACAGGGAGCGGACACACACAAGGTTATCGCACACAGACAAACACACATACTGTATCTACTGTATGTCTCAACTAAATGTTCATGTTCCATTTTGTGTAATATTATACATAATTACTTTGATGAATATCAGCGCTATCTTAATGTCAAAGTCCTTTAAGGTATTTAAAGCTGGGCTGAAATCAAAGCCGCAGTCAAAAGTCTGATCAGCAATTATTTTAGAATGGAATGATCACAATATCCTATGTTCTATATTCATTTTATATATGAAATATTATAGCATTAATACCCATGAGAGCTTTCTGTACTGTGATTATGGGTAGAAAAATGCTGCAGTTAGATCACTGTTCACTGTGATCATAGATTGAATGTTGCTCATTTCTCCATAAAAGAAGGAAATCAACCCCTTATATAACACTTTAACTGTTACATGTGGTTGTCTGGTTGTGTATTTTTCTTACACCTGTGGATAACTGGCCAAACATTGGCGACATGGTGTCACAGTGAGATATTTCTACTGCAGTTTGATAGGAGGAATTTTTCAGCTATCTAAAACACACAACGGTCAGCATCAGGTTTTGGTGTCAGTAACTCAGGATCAAAACGCAATTGCTTCTGTCTAGACATGGCCATTTGCACCGACGTTCAACAATCATACAGGGAGAAATCCATTATAGAAGAGGAAGAGATACCAATTTCTCCACCGACAGCAGCCTCAATAGACCAGAATGCAATGCAGGCGCAAGACGCGTTGTGTTTTGAAGGCCTGTGTGTCAAGCACACACCCAGACGCTCACAAACTAGTTTGCTTGCTACATTTACATGCCCATACACCTTTGATTGGAAGCAACAGGTTCACACCACATTTATAGGGGTTGTTGAAAGGCATTCTGAGAAATGTAGAAAGTCACTAACTGGAGCAGAAGACGAGGCAACACTTCATCACAAAATTATAGCAAAATAATATATATTTTGTGCCAATATTCAATATCTTTAAATTTGGCCATTTTCAAGCCAAACGATTCCAAAAATGTTTGGGGGAAAAAGTATGGAAAAAGCATTCTTGTAGATTTATAGATTTGTAGATCAAAATGTCTCATTAGAATCAATTCAGGTCAACAGCTCTCATAGCCAACCAGTGTAGTATTGATCAATTCTACAACAAATATGTAATCAATCAAACTGCATCATATCCATCACATCACCTGTCCATTTAGGTAGGTACACATTTACCCATCTATCCGTCATACAGGAAGCACAGCTGGGTTTCAGGTTTTTAAATGGCTGCAAGCATTTGTGCGCCGGCACACATTCTCACACAATCTCCCAAACACAAACATGCGCTCTCTGACACGCACATACACACATACAATCTCTCTTCTCAAAATATCCGCTCGCTGTCATGTCACACATAGTCTCACACAATAAAATCTCTCTCTCTCTCTCTCTCTCTCTCTCTCTC
>CABFOQ010025082.1:17696-34011 GCA_900660455.1 Gephyroberyx darwinii
GCAATTCGTAAAATTAGTGAGAGGAACAGCTTTTTTCCAAAAAAGGATATATAACATTTATAGCATGGAACAATTCTTCATATTGAGTACATCATGAAGAAAGTTTATGACACAAAATTCCTCTCCTATCTTTACTTTCTTGTCTGCACTTCACTGTGACTTTAATTTTGTATTTTGTACGCCTATGTTCAATTTGACATCTGAAGGATCGTACAATCGATGATATTTTCCTTGATTTCTATTTCTTTAAATTCTCCATCATAATAATTTCTGTGTCACAGGATTTTTTGTTACATCTGCTATCTGCTCTCTGTGGCTTTGGCCTTCTCACACTTTACTAGTGGTTGCTTGTGATGTTGGTGAGCTACTGCGGCAGTTACTGGAAGTCACTCTGCTAAATGCTAAAATGTAATATATGTCAATGTCAAGGCAAGCAAGATGTAGAATGAAATGTGTTCTGTGTGTTTGTGCATGTGTCTTTATACAATATGGACATATAAGTTACTCCGGATAGCATCAGCAAACTACCTCAAATGTAAAATACAGAACCAAGCAACTCACCGGCTTGTTAGTAGCTGGGACAAACATTCCCAAAATGAAAGCGCCCAGTAATGGACCGTTGACCACACCCATGACCGTGAACGATCCCTGAGAGAGAGGAGGAGGCGAGTCATGAACCACAACCACGTACGATGAATGAGAGAGACTACTTCCCCGTACGCGCCGGATCAAGGAGCCATATTGGATTGTGAAAAAGGCCAATGTAATAATGTTTATATACATGGACAACAGTTTTTGTAATGTTTAAGATGTTGTTTGATAAATTAACAGGTGATTTTTTTTAATAAATTATTTTTTTCTGGTGCTGCTATCACCACTGCTGAATCGATTCGGTTGCATGTGCGAGTCGAATCAACTCACTCACTTAACTGATTTGGTTCTTTTGAAGGATTCGTTCGCGAATCGGCCATCACTAGCGGCAGCGAGACATGTATCTATCATCTAGTTGGCTGGCTATGAAATTGACCACCTGCTCTGGGTCACTGTAATGCTGACGCTGGTAAAGGCGCAAATGCGTCAGCCTCCTTTTCAAGTGTTGTACACTAAATTGGAAGTTGTCAATTATTGATAAAGACAATGCAATTTCTGCAGGAGTCAATCTGAAGTCAAAGTAGAATTTAATGTGGTCATCCATCACAAGTAGCAGCTATCAGTCAGTCCACAATGTACGGAAGTCCGTAGAGGCAATGGCAATGTGATAGTAGCCTAGGCTAAAAGTTATCTCGACAAAACAACTTTTGTTATGATGTGATCACGAGAAAATAACTTTTGTTATAACTTTTGTAACATTTGTTGCGTTAAAACGGAACCCAAAATAATATTGCCTATTAGGGCTTCCGTATATAGCTATCTAGTTTAGCTAGCTAGCCTGCTGACCTGGCCAAGACTGAATGAAAACAGAACTAGTAGTATTTTCTAACCCTAGTAAAAGTACACTTCTGTAGCTGTTTTACACTGGCGGTTTCAAAAGTAGGTATACAATTTTTAGCTCGTTTGCTGCTGTTGAGGAGACACTTTTGGATTTTGTTTGTAAATTTGGATTTGTCACTTCCTGTGTGGAGAGGATTTCACACCAGTGTCCATACCCGACACCAGAGCTTCATGCAAGACGAATCTACAGCATCTCAATTAGTGGGGATGGGACGCTCTTGAGGCCTTTGTGATTTAGGCTGATAAGACTGGTGGATTTTTACACAAAATTCTTGCCGAGTGCAGCTTTAAAGAAGAGATTGCATAATATCTTCTATACCTGGAGAACTCCCGAGTCCAGGAAGGAGCAGAGTGCAGCCACAGTGATACAACCAGTCCCATAGAGGATGGCTGAGAGGGAAACAAGAGCATTAGCAGTAGTGGAATATGTCATTTTGAAAGGTTTTTACCCATGAATTCAATTGGATTCAATACACCGAAAAGGTGAACCAGTTTTCCAAGGGCTAAAACTTAACAAAGCACCTCTCTCAATGACAAACTGCAAATAAATATCCATTTTAAAGTGATTTGATCTAGTATTGAGTCTTAAAATATGATTTTTCTTCAAAGAAGTGGCAATGAGGCTAAATTATTTTTCCTTGGTTGCAAAGCAAATCATTTCAAGAATTTTGTCAAATCATGTGACAACATTGGTAGTCGTATCATTTCAAGAGTCTTTGGGTTGGAAGAATGTCCCACTTTTTGGGGGAAAATCAGATTTTAAGACTCGCTGCAAGATTAAATAACTTCTTATGGTATTATATATGATATTTTAGCGAATGAACCTGGCTTGACCTACACAGTCCTCTGGAGATGAGCATCAGTTTCTTCTGGGACGCGTGGAGTAGATGAGGCTTCAACAGGTCCTCCATCGTTACCGCTGCCATGGCGTTGATACTGGTGGAGGCCGTGCTGTAAAATACATATTTTGGGTTGGAGGCATGCTGCTGCCCAAAACTGTTACTACTATTTTATCACACTTCACTAAGCGCTTACAGAGAATTATTGTGTACTACTTTTCCAAGGGCTAATACACTGGAAAACTATACAATTAAGGTTTTGGGGAAACCTAGCCCAGGTTTGTATTCAAAAACAGGATTCAAATACCTGAGGGTCCCGCTGTATGCACAGGCAAGGAAAAGACCTGGAAAGCCAGTGTGGTTTTTGAAAATGTCCAGCACCAGGTAAGGCATATACTTCATTAGACGAGAGAGGAGAAATAAGTGAGTGGCATGCGACAAATGTACCATTCATCCCCAAAACATTTTAGAAAACAATTCTCATCACACTAACATATATAAATAAATCCAGGGTAGAAGAATTGGTAGAAGAATGATCATTTTCTCAAAAAAGATAAATACAGATGTGAATTCAAAGCACATGTGAAGACCAACATGTTGTTCACATGTTGAAATCCAAAATGTTCACACATTTCAAGTATAAACGGTCACATGATTTTTGGATTACATCATGTTAAAAAATAAACCAATATGCTGCAGGCCTCACACTTGTTCCCTGATTTTTCTGAGCTGGGCTGCTGGAATGGATTTACGATATACCATTAACATTAAATGGAAAGCAGCGCTAGTGTCCTATGATGGTCTAAATGTTTCACAGGGTTTTCCACTCTGACAAAAATAAAATTGTAGGAGAGACACTGAATTACTGAATTCTTTGACATAAAAATGGTTAAATTTGAAGATATTGAATATTGGTAGGTATCAGCTGCAATGCAAAAATATCAGTATTGGCTTTGGCTTTCAAAAGCCCATAAGGGTCGAACCCTACACAGCACCATGCTCTACCTATTGAGCAATACAGGAGCACTTGTCTTGTCTCTGAGTACCTGATCAGAGGCAGAAATCCTCCCAGACATCAGCGGATCACAGTTGATGTAGTAGGCAAACATGACGACACCACAGGTTGCTGCACTGCTGACGATGAGGCACAGACCCACTTGGTTCACAAACAATGCCCTGCAGTCAAAATCAAACGATATCGTGACCCTTCTTTATTTCCTTTTAATGCTGGCCCACCAAGGAATCTATAAAGAAAGAAATCTGTAAAGTCTTTATAGATTCCTTGGTCACCATCGTTTACTGGGCGGCTGGATATCCCAGTAACTGTCTACTGTGTGGTTCGGTTTGTGTCCTCCGTCTGTCTGATTTTGTATTTTGGATGTAAATTAGAAGCTTGACTATGAGGGGGATTGGATGAATGCAGCGTTCACTCATGACAGAATGTAAGGAATTTACAGTCACATTTTTTCTCGGCGAAGACATTCATGGATTCATCAAAGACAAAATAGAAGAAGTGAAAACTCAGAGCTTGTGTCAATATTTTCATTTACTCCGACCCTACTGCCTCAGAGTAGTTTAGAGCTGAGAATCAAATACAAAAATACTGAAAAGACAACCTGAAAGTAAGTGTGCTGATGTTCATGGTTTTCATATAGTATCTAGGAATTAATGTTTGATAAAATACTAAAAATATTAAGTATAATCTATCTGAAATACCTTTAATGATACCTATGAACAAAAATTGTTTAAATGTAATTACTATCTGTCTAAAATTCAGCAAACCTTTTTCAGATCATCTGCACTTTAAGAGTCTCTGAACCTAAAACAAATGTTTGAATAAAATGTCTGTATGTTCTGTTCTGTAACATGAAGACTGAACACACATCACACCTCCAATCCAAATACCTTGATGAAGATGATTATTTGGAAACCTGGCCTATTTATTTAATGGTTTCAATCCATTGAGACCAAGATTAAATGTCACACCAGGCCAGGAAACTAAGGTCACATTCACACAACAGTCAAAGTGTAGAATAGAAAACAGACCGGTTGTTGACCCGCCAAAGTGTCTGGTAGATGAGACAAACTTTAATTGGGAAGCGATACACCAGCAAAAGAGGTTTGTTTGGAATCAGCAGAAGAAGAACTGGGTAGTTAGCATGAGCAGCGATAGCCACCGTGGCTGAACAGACAAAGAAAAGAGCGCCACCTACAGGAACTCAAACTCCACCAACAGAAAATCCAAGGAGAAAGATGTCACAGTACTGGACACACTGTTTGATTGACAGGTGATCTCTGGGAAGAGCAGTGAGGAACACTACAGTGAGGAACACCACAGTGAAGAACACTACAGTGAGGAACACCACAGTGAGGAACACCACAGTGAAGAACACCACAGTGAGGAACACCACAGTGAAGAACACCACAGTGAGGAACACCACAGTGAAGAACACCACAGTGAGGCTGAGAGACAAAGATGGAGACTAAATTAAAAACGGGAATCTCACAGATTACCAAATATTGTGGATTATGACTTTAATAGTGAGATATGAATTGAATGCAGGTCTAAACTCACCACTGGGCCTCTCTCTCTGTTCTGCAGGAGATGTAGCGCTGGACCTGGGCTTGGTTCACCCCATACATGGACAACCAGACCAGCGAGCCTCCGATGCACAGCGTCCAGAACGTATAGCGCCGCCGCGGGTCCAAGTCAAAACTGGTGGGGAATGACAGGAAACAAATCAGCAACTGTGTGAACGAGTCCAAAGCTGCTCATAGCTGATATTTTGTGCTGATATTCAATATATGAATTTGACCATGTTCATGCCAAAAATTTAAAAAAACAGTAAACTTTTATATTGAGACCCAGGATAATACTAATGATACTAACATGCAGTGTTTCCCATCCCATACAAGTTGATCTTAATGGATCTCTAACGCATCAGGTTATGTTTTCTGTCACACCAGAGACAAATCTCACTCAAGACAGTCTGAACTCAAAACAAAAATTGACTCGGAAGGTAACTTTTTTTCTCCAATATTGAAGTTGGGATGTTACGAATGGCTATTTGTCTTCACTTGTCTTCTTGTTTATAGTTTAGGTTTATTTGATTTACTTATTTGTCTCATTAGTTTAATTAAAAAGTAGGTAGCTAACTTATTGCACTTTTACCTCAGCAATGGTTCTGCTCTTAGATGCTTGTTTAGGAAGGAAATGCACTCACGATTTCTGGTGACTAGTAGTTCTCTACCTATGTTGAATGCACTTATTGTAAGTCGCTTTGGATAAAAGCGTCTGCTAAATGACTGTAATGTAATGTAATGTACAAAGTGACATTACCCCAGCTGCTAGCAAAGTCTATATATTCAACAAGTCACATAATCACACATCAATGAGTGAAAAATTAATTTTCTCCTGTGCATTGAATGTTTGTGCTCTCAGATGAGCATTAAAAAGTAGTAAAGTAATAAAGTTCTGAGCTAAGGGAAACACTGATATGATGCATACTTGTGTGGCATCTGATCAAAATGTCGCATTAGAGTCTCTTCCGAGACCTGCGCATCAGTTCCTCCCTGTGCAGCTGGATCCTGGACTTCCTGACACTCAGCACCGGTGCCCCCCAGGGATGTGTGCTCAGCCCCCTGCTATACTCCCAGTTTACCGACGACAGCATGGCCACACACAGCTCCAACACTGTCATCAAGTTTGCTGATGACACCACCATCATCGGCTGCATCACTGACGGAGACCAGTCGGCCTACAGAGCAGAGGTGAGAGTCCTGACATCGTGGTGTCAGGACAACAACCTCCTGCTCAACGTTAGCAAGACCAAAGAGCTGATCGTGGACTACAGGAGGCTGCAGGGAGGGAGGCACGCACCCATTCACATCGGGGGAACAGCAGTGGAGAAGGTCAGCCGCTTCAGATTCCTGGGAATCAACATCAGCGAGGATCTGAGCTGGTCACACCACACATGAAGGCGGTGAGGCAGCGGCTCTTCTTCCTCCAGCGGCTGAGGAGGTTCGGCATGGACTCCAGGATACTCACCAACTTCTACAGGCATACCATCGAGAGTATCCTGGCTGGCAGCATCACGGCCTGGTACGGCAGCTGCACCGCCCTCGACCGCAAAGCTCTGCAGAGGGTGGTCAGGTCGGCTCAACACATCACCAGGACTGAGCTGCCAGCCATCCAGGACCTCTACAGCCAGCGCTGCAGGAGGAAGGCCCAGCGGATCCTCTCGGACCCCAGCCATCCCAGCCACAGACTATTCATGCTCCTACCGTATGCTCCTCCTACGGTACAGGAGCATCCGGACCCAAACCAGCAGGTTCAGAGACAGTTTCTACCCACAAGCCATCAGGCTACTGAACTGCTGACACTAACACTTGCACACACACCATACAGACATGATTGGACCCTTACTTTATTTACTTATTTACTTATTGGCTTACTGTATTATTACCTTTTTTACTTATTTGACTTATTTTTAACTGTGTAAAGTTGAGCTGACCCGGAGGACAAGAATTTCACTCACACTACGTGTGAGAAGGTCAACGGGCCTTATTCAGTGATCCTGAGTCAGCACTGTTAACGTGTGAGGTTTTTTCTCCCCAACCAACCAAGCATGGATGCTTTTTCAGCAACACCCGGCTTCATTCATTTACAGACAACTGGAGATTAGGAGCCTTGCTCAACGGTTCCTCAACAGTAGCCATTGAAGAGTTGGGGAGATTGTGTCTCATTCACTTCCCCCACACAGGTTTCCCTAGCCAGGATTCAAAGCAATGACCCTCCAATTACAGGCTCGCTTCTTCTTCCTGCCCAGGCCTCCTTGACTTTCTCATCTAATAGGATCGAAAGGAAACAGCAACTCTTCCTGCAGGTCATCACTCCTATTCTGAGGTTAAATATCTCAGGGATGCGATCAGAATTCACCATCTTATTCTACCGTCCAACACTTCCTGCTTTTCTAAGATCATTTGTATGGCATCATTGCTTCTGTATACACTGAGGAGTGACAAGTACAACGAGGCACCTTCGCCACGAGAACAATACGTTTTAAAATGATATCAGATGTCATTTCCCAAAGACCTTTCTTGAATGTATTTGAGGATTTTGGTAAATGTTCTATACCACGTACACTCATAGTGTCTAGGCAATATAAAGCAGAAATGATCAACTTTCATAATTTTCTAGACTTTTCCAACCTGCCTAGCAACCCTGAAGGCCATGTAACGGATATCTGGGGTGACAGTACGTACATGGTTCCTGAGGTTGTTGGGACGATGGGGATGTCTTCAGCCTCCATGGGGATGGACCAGGGGATGTGGAACTGGGGGGCTAGCTCCCTCATCACCATGTTCCTGGAAAGGCAGAGAACAACAATAACAAAGCCAATAAGAAACAATAAAAATGCCAAACATGAATTAAAAGCAGGAAGAATAAAAGAGGCAAAACACAACGATAATAAAAACAAATGGCATAAAGGCCAGTCTGCAAAAGTGGGCTTTAAGATGTGATTTAAAGCCTTCAACAGCTTAAACTCTTTAGGCAGAGGTTTCCAGAGCAAGGGCGGCAAAAGGAAACCACATTTGTTTTCTCTCTCACTACTGAAGAGGATAAACATGTTGGAAGTGATTTTTCCATCGGCTTTTCACTCATTCCACCATCTGCCATTGTGAGAAACTCTGAAAGCTTCATCTCCACTTCAACGGAGCCCACTTCCTTGTTTTTGCCATAAAGCAATACAGTATTTCCTCCCGCCAAATCTGACTTGGCATGTAAAGGCAGTGTAGAGGCCGGTCGAGGCTGCCAGTCTTCTCAGAGATGGTCTTGTTTGTTCACATTAATTAAACTAATGTCTCAAAATTAAGGTGGTGATGCTTGTTGATGTTAATATGCTACACATAACACCTTTAAGTATTGTTGTTTGTATAGCAAGACGCCTACAGCTACATTTCTTCTGGGTCTCACACTTTCCATCTGTAAAATTTATGAGAGGTTAGTCGTCAAAGCTTGAGTTACTCTGCCTGGAAGGACAGGTGATAAATCAGCAGCTAAATGAGTTGTAAAGGACAACTGTATCCTCCAAACTCTGCAGTGTGATGGATAAATTACAACTTGACGTCTTCAAGACGATCTCAACCTCAAAAATACAACAAAGAAGCCAGGAAAGCCAGAGACTGCAGTTACTATAGAAAAGTACCTTCAGTAGTGTTAAAGGAGCTTCTGGTGTGCATCTAAATAGCTGATAGTAAAATCATATTACATGATTTTTGTCTTAACTTTATACTGTCTGTTTGTATGCTTGTGGGCCAGAACATGTAATGCTATTAATTCTCTTCTAATGTTGTATTCTAACCTAATAATCTATTTAATACAGTAGATACCGAGGGAAGGAGGTAGTACTCCTTAACAGTGTGACACCTACCCCAGGACTTTGGCACAGTCGTCGTAGTATTTCATGGAGTTTTTGACGAAGCTGAAGCCGTTGACGTCACAGACGAAGGAGTGGCCGTTGGCTCTGAGCAGGTCAAACCCGCACACCGTTTGCTAGAGTGAGACATGCAACTGGGTTACAGTTATTTTTATTAAAGCATAGTCAGTAACTTCTGTTGACGGTTGATGAAAGGAGAACACATTTACATCCTCTACATTTTAGATTAGATGGCTCTTTATTGTCCCCGAGGGGAGATTGCAGTTATGCAGCAGCGGATGTACAAAGTCACAAAAAGAAAGCACACAGCAAAATACAATATACAAACTACAACATCAATGATATATGATATGAATGATGAACTTCAGGTAATGTCTTTTTGGAAATGAACTCTCCACTAGCAGATGCCACTGTGTATAACAGAGGGATGTGTACATCTGTCTCAAACAGCTAGACAGTTACTAGACAGATACTCCATTGATCCTGATTTCCTGGATCGGTAACTTAACATTACCTTGAAGGCCAGGCAGACCTTGCGGGCCACCAGTTTCTCCATGGCAGTGAGCATGACGGGGTAGCGGATCTCCTTCCCTTCGCTGTCCCTCTCCACCTTCCCGTCCAGGGCCGGAGACTTCCTGGCCTCGGCGTGGGCGTAGTCTGGACCCACTGTGTAAACCTGGGATCACCAAAACCACCAAAACACACATCCAGAGACAGGAAGACAACAACAGCTTGAATCCAAACAGAGGACTGGGCAACTGTGTTATTTATCGGCATGGTGCCAAAATCAATCCAGGGAAGGATCCACTTCTACCAAATGCCAACTGAACATCCACAGTACCTTGACATCGGTACCGTCTGTGGGCATGAACTCCTCATAGATGTAAGATCCAGTCTTACGTACGTTGCTTTCTGGGGAGTATACACTGCTGCGACTCCCTATCTACAGCCAAGAGAAAGAGAGACACAATAAGAAAGAGAATTCAAAGGCTCCTGTTAGGAAAGACCTTACATTACTGTATCACCCAGTGCTGTAGCCCTGAATGGGGTTTCCTAGTAGGATTTTGTGCCACTGATGTCCCCTTGACTATACGGTCCTTTCAGGTGGCTTAAAGTGACTGTCCCATTACCAAAAGGCCCAGCTTCCCAGAACCCTACCTTCCTGAAGAGTCTCTGGCTGCCTCCTCCGGCCGAGGTGGGGTAGTAGATGTAGACGTTGTGGTCCTCAGCGCACACGGGTTTCTCCACAAAGGGTTTGGGGAACACTTCCCCGTTCACCTCCACATGGTCCTCCCCCTCCACCAGGTTACATTCTGGAGCGCCACAACATTTTAGTTTAGTTATTTAGAAAATCTTCAGAACACGTGGTAAAACCAAAAAAAGTCAGGTATTTATTTCCAGGTCCACACGTGTTGACAAAAAGGGGTGATGCAACAAGAAGTTTATATTTTGCATGAATCTTCTGGTCTGGAGGTTTGAACATCTCACCTCCTGGTCACTAGCCTCCTCTAACTTTTATGCTGCGTTCACACTGTGGCCCAAAATGAACCTCACCAGTCGGCACTGTGGGATGTCAGTCAACAGCAACAGCAAACTGCCATTACATACGCAATCATATAATAAAAGATTATCCAATAAACAGCATTATGGGACCATTCATTTTCAATATTTACTTTCATTTTAAAATGTATAATTGGTTACATTTTGCAGGACTTAAATATGATTAAATATGATTCCCCTGTATATGAAAAGGAACTGGAACAGCCCAGTCAAACCTAAAACTGGCATTTATTTCCCCCCTGGACTCCAAAATGGACAGAAAGACAATTGTTGCTTATTCACAATTTTATCAAGACGAGAAGAGCAGGTGGACAAACAAACATCGCTGTTGTCATGTGAAATCCTTCTAACTCCAATTTTGGTGATTTTCATGTTTTCACTTCAATTGAAGGATTGCATGGTTGAGAAAATTCTACCATCCTTGGGCTTATAAAACCCTTTTGAACCCCTTTTCAACATCTGGTTTGTCTTCACCGCCACGGTAGAAGGCAAAAGTCTGAGGGAAAGTAGACCTTTCTCGCCAAGCTCCATCTGAGTTTACTGTGGTTCTCCTGGTTTGCCGGTTTACCACAAACAGCCACAAAGTGAATGCAGCATCAGGTTACCGCTGCCATAACCATAGACCCATCATCTAATAAATCATACATGGAATGTTCTAGGTGTCATTCAAGTCTATCAACGTAAGGCCGTGGGGAGCAAACTCTTTCAACAAGAGTCCGTACTGACCTTCAGGTTTGTCGGGGTCTCGGTTCAACACGGCGTAACGAGGTAGGTCAATGCCCTCTTCCTGTAGGATACGGTACACTTCCCTCCTGACAGGAAATCAGACACCCGTTCATATGACCTCCAAGAAACAGAGTGAGATAGCGTGTGTGTGTGTGTGTGTGTGTTACTGCTCAGACTGTACCTGTCCTGTATGAAGTACTGCATGTTGAGGTCATTGATGAGCAGTGGGTTTCGGAGCTTGACGTACTCCACAGCTTTGTCCAGGGGGAAACCTGACAAGAACCACATGAAGGTGATGCATGAGCACCTATTTATCAGCCCAGGGTCAAATAGCATTTCTAAATCGTTTAAGTAATACTCCTCCACATTTTCACAGAAATAAAAGTCCATTTTGTTACTTTCTATCACTAATAGATATATAAATAATATATGACTCAGGTCTAGTCCTACATACATATTAGTGCTTGCTAACTTTAACAAAAGTGCAATACAAATACAGTTTTTATTATTATTGTTATTGTTATTATTATTATTATTATTATTATTATTATTATTATTATTAACAGTATTAGCAGTTGTACTAGTAGCATTGATACATGTGTCACAAGTGTTTTTCATACAGGAAAGGATTACAGCATCACTCTCCAGTCTCAAACCTGTGAGTCCTGTGTCTGCCAATTCAAAAGTGTTCTCCTGAATCAGTTTGAGGATAAATAAATAGATATGAATAGAACTACGGTATGGAAACATTAATTTTCCTACTTCCTAATAATAGTCTAAGGAACGCAGGACTAGTAGATTCCCATGGTCGGAGTAACACACCAAAATCCCATTTCATTATAAATAGAATGAAAAACAGTCCCATGTGACCAACTGCGACTCAAATCCACAAACACACAAATCACTCCTGTGCGGTGGCAGCCATCTTGGATTAGGAATTCCCCCCCATCATGCAGCAGGACACATTCAACCATGTGAATTTTTTTACCTTTGGAGTGAAAGGAGATGAGGCAGTCGCAGAGGGGCCAGTTCTCCACGGGCTCGTCCAGGATCACCTCCTCGGGGAAGATGACCACGTCGATGTAGTCAAACTTACACAGGCGCTCCATGATCTGGGTCATGGGCTTGGATTTGGACTTCTTCATCATGGAGCAGATGCCCACCACGATCAGACGCTCTGACGGCTGGTAGACAAGAGAGAGGGGTTTGGTGGCGGGACGGGAAGAGGCTGACAGCAGCGTGACCTCGTGCTAAAGTATCGCAATAAACCATTAAGCTAATAACAATTTGCGTCATAATCCTGTTAATGTGATACATTTCTAAAAAGTTACCTAACGTTATTGTGTACCTGATGTATTAACTTTGTTCTTGTTAGTGTATAAATAATTACATTACTTTCATTAGAATTAACAGGAAGGAAATATGATCCATTCACAATAATGACATTTTCAGGATGTAGCGCTCTAGCTAATGATTTCTAAATGGATGAACTTTGACTGTTATTAGATTATCAGTTCAGTTATTACATAAACCTGAGAGTTTCAACCTTCTTGTTATTGGAATAAAGCGTAATACTTCTGACGTTAGCAGGAAAGAGGATATTACGTTGTTGCTAGGTATCTTCTATTGTGGAAGACACTGAAGCCCTACCTGCTCTGTCACTCTGGATAGGAGCATCAGCTGAAGGCCAAAAACGTAAAAAATACCAGAGAGATAAAGACCATAAAGTCCTTTTATAGTAGCCCGACCACACATCCCAGACCAGACGCCTTACAGTTGTTTATCTGTTGCATTGTTCTCCTTCGGTCTTCAGAGCTTTTTCCACTCTCCAACCACAACTCTGTTTCCATTCCCATCCGTTTCCTACCGACCTAAAACGACCAACAGTGCGTCTTCCTGTTCCTAAACTAAATCTCCTTTTTCCTATGTGCATTTTTGCAAAATCTGTAGATGTTTACTTTTACCTTTACAGTAACAGTGTACACAGACTCTGGTTGATGAAGTGTGTCTGAAGAAGAGCTTCATCACAGCATCATGTAAAGAAGGAAAGATAAGAAAAACTGGAGCGAGATAGGGAAACACCACAGTTCAGGTAAAGGCAAAAAAGATGTTTGAGAAGTTTTTTAAAGAAAAACAAGCTTCTGTTTTAATTGTTATCAATCAAGTAAAACCAAATGGTGATAATATCTTTGAATACAAGCCAGCGCTGTCGTAAGCCAGCTGATGCAGAAATTCAGGAAAATGGGGTCCTGAAACTACCCATCATCAACCAGCCACATTTACTACTTTACCAGACTGGTGTGATTTTTAGAATAGGACCTCTCAACAATGTCTGACCTGCCACCAGGCTGCTGGAAATTTCCCATCACGGTCCTGGCATTAGTCCCTTGTGTATAAAGATGGAGGCTTCCTAACGCCTTTGTGTGCAAAGGTCTCAAAATAACCCAGAACTCTAATAATAACCATCATTTTGGTTGTCAGGGCGGCTGAGCAGAGACCGTCCTGAAGGGCCCTTGAGCAAGACGTTGAATCCCTACCAGCTCCAGGACTGTTCAGAGGAAGAGAATACAGCATTTTGAAAGGCAACAGCACCATGATGAGTCTGCAAAAAGACACCAGCCCAGCCCTAGTGAGCAGGTAATGATGTCAGAGCAGGAAACCACCAACTTTAACCACCTGAAGCAATAAGACACGGGGAACTGTTCATACACCCAGACCAGTAAAACAAAAGATCCTTACCGAATCATCCTCTTCATCCTCCATGTCCCAATCTCCTCGATACGCCTCGTTCTTCATGCTTCCCTCCATTCGGCCCGTGTGCTGCTTGTCATCCTCACAGCCAACCACAAACCAGGTGTCTCTGTGACCCCGCCCCCGCCCTTCTCCTGCTCCTCCTGGTCCGGCGCAGGCCTCGGACATCACCAAGCCCTCTGTAACATGGCTGCTCCGAGTGGCTCCGCCCAGCAGGGGGTCGTGTGAGGTGAGAGGGAGGTAGTGATTATAGCAGCCAAACGGGAAGAGACCCAGTCGGCTGTGTGACACCGTGGCTGGATGGCTGACACCTGAGAGCCTGGTGATACAGTCTGGGGGGGTGTTACTGGGCCGGCTGGTAACAGCTATGCATGGGTAAATATGTGTGTGTGTGTGTGTGTGGTGCCTGAGGTAGTAGAGGGTTGAGGGTGTCCTCAAAAGGTAGAATAGGGCACACACACTCGAGTGTGTGAGTGTGTGTGTTGAGGTAGATAGTCAGGATCCTGGCTGGTAAGGCCTGGGTGGTTCTCCCTGTGTCAGGACAGAGGGGGGCTGGGGTTGGGAGCTAACATGGCCCAGGACCGGGAAGGAAACCTCACGACTAGGCTCTGCTCACCATTATTCCTTTCCTAGGAGAGAGAAAGAGTGTTACAATTAACTTTAAACTGGTTTGTTTGCAACAATCATGCCAATAAAGAACTGCTGCTCACAGGAGAGTACGCTAACTTGAACAAACTCCACTGAGCCTGAATAACCACATTTACTGGCTCCACTGTGTTGCCACATCTACCCTTTGTGAAATAAACCTCAGGGTTGTGACACCAGCTACACAATAATAGATAGACTTTATTGATCCCCGAGGGGAAACCGGATCACTGCAGCTGTCAAGAAAAGGTTAAAGATAACAAAATGGAAGATTACTGGCTACTGCACTGACAGACTTAAAATGTGTGTGTGCAAAGGTGCATCACTGGATATTCACACACACACAGTCACACACAGTCACACACACAGTCACACACACAGTCACACACACAGTCACACACACAGTCACACACACAGCTCCCCATTGAAACCAATAGAAATTTGATGTGTATTTTTATCTGGAAAGCTTTTCAGTGTCGTGTGCCTGCATTGCATTATGGTCTATTGAGGCTACTGTCGGTGGAGAAATTGGTATCGCTTCTTCTATGATGCATGATTGTTGAACACTGATGCAAAATGGTCTCTTCAATTCTGAGGGAAACCAAAACCTCGTCACGTCGTCTCTGACCGGCCACGGGAAGAAGACGAACACGGGCCCAGACAACAAAAACGGGCCCAGAAATGCAAAGGTGCATCGGCAACAGGTGTCTTAGGGTGTATTAGCGCCGTGCCAATAACGCCGTCTCCTCCACCTGCTGCTGAACCGGCACATCTCATCTGCTAAAGTGCCCGTGCTGCTGTTTGTGGTCGCCATGACTACCGGGCCTGAAGACGAGCCCGACTGTCTCTATTGTGTCCTGTATCTACATGGAGCGGGGTCATATTACTCTGGTGTCAATGTTGCCGGCTGTTCAAAGTCAGGGGGTTGTGGGGGGGGGCGGTTCCGAGCTAAAAGTAGTAAGTCCCTGAGTTCGGACCCGACCTGAGAAGAACATGCAGCTGTACATCAGTCATAGTAGACTTTTGCTGAGCGTGCACATGCCATGCTTCACATTCATACAGTTACACACATTTGCACCTGAAGTCTTCTCCAGAGCAGCCACAGTCTTCTGCTATTGGCCACCCAGTCGTCTACTGTTGGGTATAAAAGGATCCACCCTCTGACACTGTTAGATATCATCAATCTGATTACCAGTGATGTTTTGGACAGCTAAAAAACGCTGTCAAACTCGTTGTTGCTGGGCTGGAAATATCAACCTGACGCCTTGTTGTCTGTCTGGCCAATAGAGTGGTGCAGGAACGAGTCCTAAACCCCAGAAGAGAGTTAGCATGTTTTCACTTTCAGTTCCCTCGTCTCGAAGTCAGTGGGTTTTTTGAATGGGTTTTTGGTTAGATGCCTGAAATAAGGTCTGTGGTTAACACAAGCTTAAGAGGTTTTCACGTTTTGTTCTATGAGATAAAATACGTCAGTAAAAACCCCACTGGTGAATGTTGAAGCTTTTACGTGTCTTAAAAAAGGCGGTTGCTAACAAGTGGCTAAATGAGACTACAGAGGTTGTCGAGGACATTGAACGCATCACGCCGAACACGGTAACTCATCTCCTCACTAGTCCGCCTTTACAGCCTCTAGTTGTGTTTCTACTCTTCCAAACTATTCTGACTCAAACTTTCCAACTTGTAGATTTATCAGTTTCTAGTATTTTTAGTGGTGGTGACGTTGAAGTCATGTGACCGTGGTGTAGTTCGTTGATAGCCTAACGTTAGCTTTTTACTTCTGGAGATTGCATTTACGCTTCAAAAATCATAAAAGTGGTGTTCATTTGTGAAGATTATGTTGCTGAACAAAACGTGTAAGTATCATAA
>CABFOQ010025090.1:0-10260 GCA_900660455.1 Gephyroberyx darwinii
TGGTCTATCTTGCTACTGCATTGCATTCTGGTCTATCCTTGCTACTGCATTGCATTCTGGTCTATCCTCGGCTACTGCATTGCATTCTGGTCTATCTCGGCTACTGCATTGCATTCTGGTCTATCCTGGCTACTGCATTGCATTCTGGTCTATCTCGGCTACTGCATTGCATTCTGGTCTATCTCGGCTACTGCATTGCATTCTGGTCTATCTTGCTACTGCATTGCATTCTGGTCTATCTTGCTACTGCATTGCATTCTGGTCTATCTTGCTACTGCATTGCATTCTGGTCTATCTTGCTACTGCATTGCATTCTGGTCTATCTTCTACTGCATTGCATTCTGGTCTATCTCCTGGTGGAGAAATTGGTCTCTCTCCTCTCCTCGATGGATTTCTCCTGTATGATTGTTGGTCGTCGGTCTAGAAAGAAGCTCTTGCTCTTTGATTCTGATTGGCTGACACCAAAACCTGACGGTTACCGTTGATGTTTTAGATCAGGAAACATTTTCTGATGTCAGACTGGAAACATCACAACGTGACGCCACGTCGTCTATGATTGGCCAGTTATCCACGAAACAGCTGTTGTCAACTTGGGCATCCAAATTGAACACAGTGTGTTTGCAGTATTGCCCTTTACTGCTCTCCACCACTTCCTCTGCTTTTGAAGCGTTGGCATGTTTTTAAGATGAATTCCCCTTCATCCATCCCCCTCTCCGCCGTGCAGTGAAACAGCTGTTATGAACGTACACGTCCAAACTGAACACAGTTTGTTTTCATTAAAACTCCCACTCACACACCACACTCCCCCCCTCTTTTCCTCCCAAAGCTCTTCATTTGATTGACTGTGAGGATGGTGGTCTAGCAGTTAGAGAGACCATTCTTCAACTTGAGAGGCCCAGGTCGAATCCCCCATGTCGGCAGGCGTCCGCCCTGCTGAAGTGTCCTTGAGCAAGGCACATACGGCAACTGAAATCACCCCTGAAATGATTTTTCAATGCAGAGAGGAATCGTTCTATTGTGGGAAAATTGACATGAACTGATGCTACTCATGCTGACATTCATGCTGACAGTGACGTTCAGATCAGGGCATCACAGCAGCGTCAAACCAGAAAGTTGAGTTCAGGCAATGTTTGATTACGCCTCGATGCTTTAGACACAGTAGTAGCTGTTGTAGAAATCCAAATCCTGCATCTGTCAATTTCTGGTATCTATAAAAGTTTTCATCTTTGGGCCGATGTGACGCTGCAGCATCAACAACTTAGACTTTTATGGACTTTGTTGTTTGACGTTATACCACATCTCTTTCTGCTACTCAGTATTGTTCTGCTGCTAGAACAAATCATGGGAAGCTAATTTTAGCCTTATTGGATTTATATTTCAATATTTTTGAATATGTAAAGACATGGGCCTCCAAGCAAATACGTCTTTGTTATGGAGGTCAATGATTTGTAAAGGCCAGGTGTGTTCTGCTCCACTTTGTTGAAAGAGAGAAAGAAAGAGAGAAAGAAAGAGCCTCTTTTCTATGTAAAGGGGTCACATGGTTCTCTAGCTTTGGGATGGTGCTGTTATATAATAATAGCCAGTATTGTAGTACTCGACTACACTCTGGTGTCTGCACATCACATTGAAATCAAGTAATTAAACCCATAATTGTCTCAAGAGCTGATCTGGAGGCAGATATAATCTCATCGGTTCACTTCAACGCAACAATGTGAATGAAATTGCTGCGTCTTGGCTGTATTGTATCTCTATATCTCTATTGTTTGGTGTCTGACTGAAGTCATGGAGTTGATAATCTGAGGCTAAACCTGCCTGGACACTTAACTGTGTGTGGGAATCACATGAAGGGGGGGTGACAGTGGATGGTTGCTGGTTCAAATCCCTGGACTGGCTGGGGAAATCCGGGTAGGGAGAGTGAATGAGTGCTAGTCTGCCCTCCTTCAGCAACTACCACCAAATGATGGAGGTACTGACCCCCAGCCCATCCCCAGGCTGTTCTTAGTGTACTTGACGGCTTAAATAAAAGTTAAATTCCTACCCAGACAGTTTGTACAGCCAGGCTGCCTCCATGGTGCTCACTCACTGGTCCGCTGGTCCAATATCTTAAAGCCATTTGTGTGAAATCTGCATTAGCACAATGTCTCTGCCTGCTGGACCGGTGATAAACTCTATTTTAAATGCTGATAGTTGCATGAGGAAACACTAAATTGTGAGCAGCTTGGTTTAGTTTGCTTCTTTGATGTTACACCTGACTGAGGACGATGATGGAAACGATACTCCAGGGTTTCTGACAGCCTGATGAATGTGAGCTAGGAGGCTTTGCTTGCAGGCTTTTAATATTATAGGGCCATGGCTAGAAATAGATTATGCAATAGTTTTGTACCCATTTGGTTTAAGCTTTGGTAAAAAGCATTACTGTGATCAGCAGTGTAGACAAGAGGCTGCTGGGTCAGCTGGCACATTAGCCCTTTGTGGTTTCTGCTGAATGTTGTCTCAACGATCAGCTCCCATTAGCCTCTTGTTGTTGAGATCGATGCTTGAGGTCTAATTGTAGTCTGTTGTAGACTAAGCGTAGGTGTAATGTCTGTCTGCTGTCAGTACTGTGGTGGTACTGTTCTGGGAGCCTACTAGAGATGTCCTGGGTCCAATGCTGCGTTTCATTCAAAGTCGGAGGTCGGAAATTTCCAGCTGGTAGGTCGTAATTACAACCATCTTGTTGTCCAGCTGCAAAAACCAGGGGGGCAACATGGACGCCCCCCAGCGTAAAATACTGTTCCCCATGTCAATGATGTTTGACAGTGTAAGCTAGCTAGTTAGCATCAGCATTAGCAACTGTGAGTTCAACTTCATATCTGTATGCTTATAGGTAGGGCTGGGCAGTTAACCGAAAATGTATGGAAAAGTGTGTGTCAAGCCTGGCAGGAAGTCAGACACAGGAACGGCATAGAGCATCCGGCCAAACTTTCAAAATAAAACACCATGTATAAAACAAATAATCGTTCATTCATCGTAATCAAGGGACTACTTACCCTACTTACAGGTGTTTTCATAGATTTAAGGTCATGAAATGCTTCACCTCTGAGGATTATAAACCTAAAGGTAATGCTGTGTAGCACCGCCATGTTGACGTGACATCTTGGAAAACTTCCTTGCTAACCCCAATGACCCTGCTCTCACCCACGGCAGGGTCCTCCATGGGTCTTGCTCACCCTCGGTTAACAGTGATAATAGCATCAGAGCCTGTGTCGAAGGTGTCCAGTGAACCAGTAGACAGTCCTGGTGTCTGGATGGTGTGGGCTGTACAGTGTTGCAATGGGAGCAGGTTATATCTTGCCACTTCCGTTTCATAACTGATGTTGCTTCAGTCTTTCGAAGCATCAAACCATTCGGTTGTACTGCCGGTATGCTGACAGGGCACTGTTGATTTTACAGTGATCTATATCTAAATTATTATATTGATTATAGTCTAATGTATTTGTGCCATTTGGCAGACACATTATCCAAAGTACCTTGCAGTACAAGGACTTGGTACTACAAGGAGTGGTAATCCTTTGGCGACCTCCATTCTTTCTATTAAATGATCAAATTAAGTACAGTTTCAATTTCAGTTTTCAGTGTTTGCTGGTTTCGGGTCAGCCTAGCTTCACTTTTAGTCTGAGTTTTCTGTCTAATGTTAAAAAAGAAATCCATGACACATTATCTGAGCACTGCCTCAGGAGGTTCCTAGTATCAGTGTGGGGCTAATGGTAGTAGATGTGGTTCCCTGCAATGCTCACTTTAATATACTTTGTGTTTCAAAAACTGAAATTGAAACCTATTCTCGGTGATTCTTCGTCTGTTTTGGTTGCTTTGGTGGCACTTCTTCTAAAAGACATTTTTCATTACTTTGTCAGCGTTGTTAACTCGGATAACTTCATGTCTCATCTCACTGGGTTGACTCTTATAAGCTGCCAGTGTTATCAGTGTGGGTGTTATCAGGAAGTCAGGTGGATTGGATATTGACCTCATATCCTCATGTGCTTTCAGGAACGACCAATCACTATTCAAATGATCCATCGGCAGTGCTGCTGTTGCTGAAGGAACGTCCTGGTCCTCAGTTATATATTTATCAGAGCAGCTTCCTTTTCAACGAGGCCAGAATTTAACCTCTTACTGGTTCAGGGGTCCATTGGTTGACAGACCTGGGTCAAGCAATATTTGCACATACTTTTCATGGTTTGTTTTATCCTGATTGGGTGGGTTAGGTGTTAGGGTTAGGGTTTCGGGTTAAGGTTGGACAGAGCCAGAAGGTAATCCCTGCAAAAATCACTAAAAAATACTTGATTCTACTTTTCTGTGACTGACAATTTACTCGACACTCTAGGAATTGTCCCGATGTGGTAAACCCCACCCATCTGGTCCTCCAAGCAGGCTAAAACAAATGCTACTCATTATTTGCAATTTGCTGCTGTCATGTGAAAACCTTGTATCTCCAACTTTGTGGGCTTTGATTGGACTTCATTTGAAGGATTGCTTTGAGAACATTTTACAAACCTTGGGCCTGTGAAACCCCATTGGATGAACTCAAAAATGCGTGGTCATGTTATTTTATTTGTCACACTATTTAACTTGATACTGTACAGTTATAACTTTGTTTTGGCAGTGGAGAGCCTTTCTCCTTAGACGCCCCTCTAAGAATAAAGAAGTACAGGCCTGCTTTGTCTGGCGTCTTTAACACAGGGGAACTTTACAGCCTTGACGATGAATCACCACCAACCTTTGATCTACATCTTGTCATCATACGTTCAGAAATAAGAGAACAGCACATTTCCTCAATCACACCGAGGCTCCTCAGTGGAGAGGCATTTCATTGTACATTCACACAGGGATCGAGGTGAAAACGTGCCTTGCTTTTACTCACATGAGTTTGACTTCTGGACTTGAAAAATAAGCAGTGAAATTGGCATGACGACATGCTAGCAGGTTTGATGATACCACATGACACGACAGAAAAGGAGCCAAGGTGACGGTGTCTGAAATTAACCTTTTGGCTCACCTGCCAAGGCTGGTAAACGAAGCAGCCCAGATTACTTACCTACCCAGACAAATCTCTACTGATATGCAGTGTTGATTGAAATATATCACCCTGCCCATTTTCAATGTACAGAATTGGTAGTGTGTGTGTGGCTTTAAAATATGCTCACTCACTTTCAGTGTGAAGTGCAACAGAATTCAATATAACAGGATTCAGTGTAACAGAGCTGATTGGCTTTCCCTTTCCTGCCTCAGGTGAATTTCTTGAGTTAAAAAAACGCAAATGTCTGTTTGTGACACCTAGAGCAAAGCTGCATCCATCTCACGCTGTTTGCCTCCTTCCCTTGACGTGCCAAAAAAATAAATTCCATGTTCTGTCTGAACATAGTTTACACTTGAATTTTACATTCATTTACAGTCTTAACCAGAGTGACCTGCAGTTTGTTTCTTTGCCTTACACATACATAGGCGGGGGGGGGCTCAGCCTCTTGCTCAACGACACTTTGACAGGGATACACACTATGGTTGTTGAGGGGATCGAACCTAGATCTTCAGTTACAGGATGAATTGAAAGAGGCAACTGTGCTTCATATAGTCAATGATGGCGCTATCTCAACCCCTAAGTGAGTTTTATAGCCTGTTAGCGAAGCCCTCAGCTGTGGATAGTACTGGATTGTTTGACAGCAGGCCAAGATGTGCAGAAGGAGCTGTTGGATGTTGGAAGCAAGTTTCAAGATGGCCACAAATGTGTGCATGGAAATTGTGAGGCAGAACTTGGCTTAGTGTTTCAGCTCTTATTGGCAACCGAGCCCGGGCTCGATGACCTCAACTCATTCATGTTAATATTTTAGTTTGGCAGATGCTTGACTTGAGTGACCAACATTGACTGATCACATGGGGATTTGTTTGACTTTGACAGATGCAGGGGTCAAACCTATGACTTTTAGGTGACGGGACAGTCTCTCTAACCACTAGGCCACCATGGACACATGGCTGCTTTGGGGTATCAAACCTTTGACCATCTGCTTCCAGATGAGCTAACAACCGGGCCGGTCTGCCACCCAGGAAGCTTCATGTCGTATCGTTTAGGGTTAACCCTTGGACTTGTCTTTTTCATGAAGGGCAGAAGGTGTTTTTGTTGCTGAGTAAGTGATTTCCAAAGCGTGAGCTGAATAATTGGTGATGGAGCGTTGACAGCCTCCCTCCGCTGGAATGCAGGCTGAGGCTTGAAGCCGAGCCAAACTCACGTCTTTGTGTCTAAGGCAACGGAGAATCAACTTGGACAAATTCTCTGAGCTGGCAACCCAGAACTGTAGGCAGAAAGGAGGAAGGGCCATTGAGTGGTTATATGAGTTCTAGCTTTCAAAACTCTTCAAAACTTTCCGGCTTGTCCCCCCAACCCTTCACAAGACTCTCCCAATCCCCTCCTATTAATAATGTGATACTTTATTGATCCCTGTAGGAAAACTCTCTTTTCACTTGCCCCCACACTGGACTCAGAGGTCAGGCTCAGATGGATGCTGGCCCAACATGAAGGGTAGTCTTACCCTGTTGACTCAAGCTTGGTGTGCTTGGGAAGCAGCCCCTCAATAAGAGATGCTCTCTGTGTCTGCGTCAGTGCTGGTGGAGATGATTGGCTATGATGACCCAATGAGATGCTAGGTGGTGTAGAGATTGGACCTACGAGCATTGTATATTTAAAGGGCTACACAGACTGGTTGGGAGTTTGGCCCATTGGTCACGTGACCCGATATGTGACGAGAGGGTTGGCACCAAAATCATCTCTGAGTCTCCGGTAGATAGCTCTGTCTGGTTGCAGGCTAACGCTAACGCTAGCAAACAGTATGTTAGGTAACTGCAGGTGATTATCATTATGAAGATATAACTTTTACTAATCCAAAATTGCTATTGGTTTTTATTATATGGATTGTAGATTGATAACTTCTGAAAACAAAATCTCAGTCATTAGTGAAGTCCACTACGAATCAACAGCATAAAACGTTAGCTGTCTGGCTAACTTCCCTCACTGCAAACCAAACAAGTTATGCTCCAAGTCTCACGGGAAGAGAGATCTTCTGTTGATCTTCTGTTTGTTTGGTCATATTTGACAAATAATAGGTTTGGACATGTCATTAAAATGAACTAACCATCCACACTACAAGCTGCTACAAGTTCTTTCACATTTCTCAAGATTACCTAACATGCTGTTTACTAAAGTGTTAGCATGCCACCAGACACCGCTAGCTACCGGAGACACAGATGATTTTGGTGCCAACCCTCTACTCAGATGTTTGTAAGGTGACCAATGGGCCAAACTCCCAGAAAGTCAGTGCTACAGTGCAATGCTATGCTACTAATGCTACTCCAGTCAAGCCTACCCCCTATTAATGATCAGGATATGAAGACTGATGTAAACAACGTACAGAGTTATGATGTTAGCTGGTATACTAAGAAATGAGCTCAGAGGTGCAGCCCACTGTGTTCATGTAAACACTCTTCCAGGCTTTGCTGCTGTAAGTTGTTGCTCCTGTTTTCTCTCACCTGGTGGTAGTTCGTGGTCTGCTACCCCTCTGGGCAGCACCTGGAAACCACAGAGGTGGAAAGTAGGTTGGTTAAAATGACTCTAGTTACTTGAGTAGTTTGTTAGAGTAACTATCCTATCTATTATTTTACTTATTTTCAACTAATTGGAAAAATAAGTAGAAATATACTTCAGAATACTTGGAGGACACTTCTACTTTTACCTGGGTAACTGTTTTTTTGTTTTTTTTTAATTTTTATACATGGGAGTAGTGAGTACAATTACACATGACATTTACAGTCAGCAGTCACTGTGATTCACTTGATTTAAAGTAAAAAGCAACCATCCCTAAACCTTGGCCTTATATTGATCAATCACAGTATTTTCAAGGACCGCATTGAGTCATCCTAGTTTCTTGGTGAAAGTTTTTTGGAAAATATACAAAAACAACTACTGTAACTACAAGTACTACCACTGCAAGGCTGGCTGTGTTGAAGCAATGTTCAAGGAGCTTAGATGTAATTATAACAAACATGAAGACTCAAAATCAAATACTGTTGACTGTCAAAGACATACAATATTGACTTTTGTACTGCAGTAAAACACTAGTGTATAGTAGTATATATGGTGCGTAGTGGTATAGTATACTGTAGGAAAATAGTATAGCAGCTTTTTAGAAGAAAAGAAAGTGGACATCTTGGTTCAGTAAACCCTCAAATGTTGTACCTGTTTTTTTTTTGTTTTTTTTAAAGCATTTGTTTTCCAAAGAGTGAAGAAAGCCACGACAAAACAAACAAGTTGATACCTTTTCAAAGTTAGTTTCATTTTCTAAGTATTAAACTATGAAAAGAAGCATTTGTTGTAACCTTGCTCAGTAATTTACGTATAAAGCCGATTGGTCGCTCATTTGTTGCAGCCCCATATCTCCATACCTGTTTCTATCTCTAAATCAACTCAGCATCTGAGTATGTCAGCCGTCCCAGAGGGGAAGGCCCTCATTCTATTACTATCTATCACCACAGTAACAGCAGCAGCTGTGAGACTCAATAACAACATAATTGGTGGGTTGGCCACCTCAAAGCCCCAGAGAGCTCGGTACATGTGAGTCGATGCTCTGTGTCTAGTCCACACGGTCACAACTGACGCTATTTTTAGATTCCCATAACCTAAAGGGACCGCATTCAATTTGTCATATTGAGAGAAAAAGACGCTGTTGTGGCTGATGTAGAATCTCTTAGATATTGGCAATTTAGGGCCACATACAAAACCTTTGTTGCCAATTATGTTTTGAATATGTTTAGGAAAAGTTTTATGCTTGCAAAATATATATAAGATAAGATAAAATGGCCAAAATTGCGAAATGCCCCAAAGACCTGGACACACTGGAATTGATCTGGAGGACCAAAATATCAAGAAAAATGACATTTTGATGTTTCCATTAGGAACCAGCTGTTCAGCTGATTTTCCTGCAGAGTTGCTGCCCTCTAATCGTGAACATTTCAATACTGTTTCACCTCCAGAACTCTTTTGGTCCTGTCCAGCTCAATGGGTAGGTCATGATGGCGTTGGGATTTGATTCCCATGGCTGCCACTTATGCTAAAAAATGTCTCCACTCACTCTGAGGCTGTTGAATCTGCTTAGAGTAACTTTTTCACGATGAAGAAGAACAGTGCTTATTTACTCATTGGCATCCATGTATTTTTGAACTTGTTCACTGAGGGGTCGACCGGTTCAAGGGCCCAACGGCCATCAAACGTCCTCATCATCATTTCAAGTCAGGAAATCACCAGAATTGCAGTCGCATGTTTTCCAGTGCCGGTATTGATCTGGTATGTCAATACAGAGGAGAACACCCTTCTAACTGTACCCATGTTTGTGTGTTGTGTTTTTCCAGAGCCTTCCGAGTGGAGCGATGGAGGATGGGAAGCCAGTGTGGGCGCCCCACCCAACGGATGGGTTCCAGCTGGGAACCATAGTGGATATTGGAGCTGACAGCCTCACCATCGAACCTCTCAAACAGAGGGGGAAGGTGAGGGAGCACTGAGCACGCAGTACTGTACTTCTACTGCATGCTGACTGAATTGCTGCTGCTCTTTGGACCCATCATGAAGAGCAGCTGCTTGGAAGACCTTTTGATTTCTTTCCAACTCTCAGAAGTTACAAAGAAGTGCCTGGAAACTAGTTGGCTGAAATAATTTGGCTCAAAAAGTAATTGTCTGCAGCACAAAAGCAGGATAGATGAAGGGTAAAGTCATGAAGGAAGACTTTTGCAATGGGTAATGTACAAAGATTATACATTAATGCAACCTTTAAGCCCTAATCCTGGAGTCGGCTATCAAAATATGATGTATTTGGTACCAATGTGGATTACATTGCGTTAAAAGTTTTTGAAAGGTATTGCAAAGCTTCAAAATGGTGCAGTTCTTCCAACGAGAGTTCATGTTTTGTTCTTCATGTCCACGGATACTGCCTGGACATGCAGGGCCTCTCCCAACCTGCACGGGTCCTTCACAGCTCCCTCCTCCTGCCAAGCCTTACCCAATCCTCCTGTTTGATGATATAACGTGGAAGAGGCACTGAAAGCAATAAAACATCATTTATTTATCCCTTCACCTCCAGGTACTGTCGTTTTAAATGGCACACCTAATGTGCCATCACCTACCGGAGTGGAAAACGAGTCTGCGGTGTCTGAAGTCAAGTGGCTCTTAGAGCAAGACAAATAGGC
>CABFOQ010025092.1:0-10565 GCA_900660455.1 Gephyroberyx darwinii
AACAGTTACACACCGAGGCTCCGATTCAGATTCAGTCACGTCCTCCAGCCAAGACAAACACTATGTGAGACAAGACACTCTGAGTCAGGCGGTGCAGGGGAGAATATCTACTCTCCTCTCTCTCCTCCTGCTGGGTTGCCAGGCTTCAGCGAGCACAGTCACATCCCCTTGAGAAGCTCTTGCCTTTAATTTTGAGAAACTGTATCCATATGGAGTCTATCTATCTGAATCTATCTGGATCTATAGGCCTGCAGAGAACATAGCGTACATAAACTAGGCATAAAAACTGCCAATTCTATGCTAGCCTTTTAAGAAGAGTTTCCAAAGCTGTTTTACTGAGCCATGATATCATATTGTGAATGTTTTGTGCTGGTTAGCTTTGAGCGTCCATCAGAGGCTCGCTGGGTTGCCGGTTGCGTGTCATGTTGGCGATCTCAGAATTTCAGCCTACTGTTTGCATTGTAATCCATAATAGCGTCAGATAAATGTCTTCAAAGTAAATGCACTACATTGCCACTGTGTATAGGCCTGTCATGCATCCACACATGGTAAACAATTCTGGTAGTCAGCAGCAGTGTTGTGTGTGCCAACGGAGATAGCTGGAAAACATGTAGCGGTATTATGCAGGGGATTAAGTTTGACAAGTGTAGGAAACGGCACAATAGTCCTGCAGAGCACTCTACTGTCAGATGTTTCTACTGAACACTATTCATCACCCATCTCCTCTCGAGCATTCCCGTGGTCTTGCATCCCGATCATGTTTTAATTTCTGGCTTGTTTCTGTCATGTCAAAACACTGCATGGGTGGAAATATGAGCCAAAAGGAGGCCGTCAGCTCATCACCGTCATCCTTCAAGCTTTTGTGCATTTCTGAGCGCTTCCCATGTTTTGTCGGTGAGAGCAGAGACGGTCCTATTCATGAGCCGTTTCTCCCGTGTCTCGACAACAAAGCCGAGCGCAAAAAAAAAAGGAAAATAAACCACGGGAGCTGCCAAAGCAGAGAGCGAAAGATGGAGGGAAGTGTCTTGGCAAGCTCGGGAGCTTGTTTAGTCTTCTTCATCCGTGGATGCCTTGGACGAGGCAAAAAAAGGCGCATATACCATTTTGCCTTTATGTTTGCCTTCGGTTTGGGCCTCCTCCTCCGCCGCCCTCCCACACTCTCCTCCCTGTGCCGTGGTCCATTAGGCTGTCTGTCCACAGCCAGGAGTGACTTTGACATTTGCTGAAACGCCCAGTGGAGTGTTCAGGCTTGAAAGGATATCCAATGCTTTGACCCAAAACCACTCGTTTCTTTTTCTTCTCCTTTTCCTTTCCATCAAAAACTCCTTTGTGACATTGTGCACTGGCATGTTGGCTCTCTGACTGAGGCCTGCATGTATTTAAACTTCTCCCAATGAAAGACCCCCCACCACTACACCACCACACACACGCATACACACACCCAGACACAAACACGCAAACACATACAGACACATGGACACAGTCGGATAAACACACACACACACACACACAGAGATGCACAAACAAGACACACAAAAAGGGCTCAGCGAGGCGCCATAACCGCAGCAGCACTTTCAAAGAGACTTCAATATTTTATGGACACACCAAAGACAAGATCGCTCGAGGGAAATCCTCTAGTGGAGAATTCACAAATTTATAACATTCGCAGATTTATATCATTAAAACATAATCACAGTGCATGATCATCCACGAAAAAATAGGACTCAAAATAAAACACAACAGGACCAAATGCTGGACTTGAAAACGGTCTAGTGGAGTAGAGGAGCCTAACCTTTGTTAACCTTACTCCAGTGTATTCCAGTAAACCCATGGAATATTATTGTACACAATTATGAATCAAAATATCCCATAGTGTACTTACAAGGGTCTAAAAAAGTGTGCAGACATAATGTACTTGGGGTGTAACAACAAGTACATCATGTAGGAGGAACATTTTCATTAAAAACATACAGAGTATTACGGTGTACTTTATCTTTCCGTTAATACACGGGCTCATACACTGCATGAGGCCATGATAAAACTCTAACTTTGTGGTGATGGATTCATGTTCCCATCGCACCAGACTCGATTTTTTAGATTAAAACAGGACCTCCAAATAACGGTTGGTTACCTGCCAAAGCAGCAAGTAGACAAATAAACAAGCTACAGCCCAAACTGACCAGCAGCGTCTCCCCGCCAGCTGGCGGCCGGTGTTCGCTTCCCACCCCGGACATAACCACTTATTGCAGAGCGGACTGGCCCGAGGACACGACAGGAGATGACCTGGTTCCCCTGAATACCCATGAGCCGGGGTGGCATCATGCCCACCCCATAAATAACAAGTGTCCAGGGTGACCGTTAAAGCAAAGAGGGTGATGGAGGGAGGGGTGGTGGGGGGCTGGGGGGCGCTAGCGTCCCCTTGAGAACATCCCTTACACTCTACCAGACAAGCTCAGCCTTCTCCATCCATCCATTATAAATGGAGTCTAGCGTCACCGGCGCTGCCATCCCTCTCTCTGGGCAGTCAGCGTGAAATATTCACCTGTTCCACTCCTTCAGGGGAGAGGGGGATTAATGGAAATAGAGGAGCTGAGGGAGCTCCTCTCTCCAGCTCCCATGAAAAAAGGGGCTGAAACGCTGACGCCGACTTGCATCAGCACAGATACCCTCCCTCCTTCACTCCCACCCCCCAGCCTCACCCCTGGCTGGGGGGGAGAGAGGGGACAGCTTGTTTGCTCGGTCCCAAATGGAGATGGACGGATCGTCATCGTACTGGAGGTTCACCTGGTTGACCCCTATAGAGGACTCTCCGTGGACTCAAACTCTGGATGCCACATGTGACTTTTTCATGCGTCCATTCTCAAACACACTGGCAACTTTCTGTGTTTAACAACCAAATATGACATTTACAGCAGACAGGAACCTCTAGACGATGGCTTCCCTGATGTGTTTACGAGGAGACAGTGATAGTCGACAAGCTGACAGAGATGCTATGATCATCTAGCTAACAGGATGACGCTATCAAAATGAAATTCAGCACAAAATGTATCAGCTCCCAATCAAAAAAGGCACAGAAATGAATCATGTCTATTCAATCATATCAACCAAAAACAATCAGCTGTTCACAATTACTGTTGCCCAGGAGCTGAGATCTCCAGTATGGCCACCAGCCTGATCATCTGAAACATCACTAATGGCTCCACACTGCCGGGGTTAGGGGCTCTACTGCTAAAAATATATTCCCTCATGGTGTAAAGTGCTTTTTTTGTGTTATGTAACATACACCATGTCTCATGAGGTGTAAATGAAGGTGTGTTGAAACCGGTACATATGTCTGAATGTCAGACTGCGGGTGACACATGATGTATACATGTGGGAGGGCAGATTCCCAAAGGGGGAGCAAATGTTCCCAACGCCCTTTGCCCCATCCACACCCTCAGCTCCATAACCTCTATTTATAGACCCCGCCTCTGGAAGCTGTCAGGACTGGGGTGATTTATTGATTCAACAGGTCGTCTTTATGTTTGCCTCCAACCGCCGATTCCCAGAGAACGCAGGTTCGTGCAGCAACAGGAAACAACACGCAACCTGACAAATAGAACAAGACTTGTGAGCAAAATAAAGGATCTCTATAGCAGATAGTCTCTAGTTGTATGCCGGTGTGAGTGTACAGGGATGTGAGTGTGAGAGAGAGAGGAGAGAGAGGAGAGAGAGAGAGGAGAGAAGATCAATGAAAGTATGGAACACATTAAATCACCATGTTGGGAGGTAAGGCTGACTCATTGATTTCCAGCAGTAACCTATTCCATAGAACACTGGATGGTGGACAAAGTTAACAAGATCGAAGCCTCGGCCTGGCTGCTTCGCACAGCAAACCCCATTAAATCTCAGGGGACACCGAGCAGGGAGACAGGAAAAGGCTAAGGGTTTGGGAGAACCATGTTGTATAAAATGAGGCAGGGAAAAAGTGAAATGTTGAGCGCAGAGGCGGTCTGCGATTCCCCCCGGCTGAATCCACGGATCGCGTCTATGCACTGTGGACATCTGGCTCTCTGGAGGCAGCGGACATCAGAGGAGGAGAAGCCGTTCGTCAAACGGACGTTCATGAGTGCTCAGTGTACACATTATAGGGAATGGGTCATGCCGAGGCGTTCACGTGTCTAAATAAAATGAAATACCGTGCAGTTTTGCCACCCTGGGCAGCCTTTAGTCATGCTATCCTAGTCCACAAGCAACCCAGGTCTACTTTCCCCCAATGAGGTAGTTGGGAACTAATGGATTTTGCAAGTTTTTCTTCTATGACTTGGGATTCATATTCATTACAAACCAAGACCCTTATCATCCTGTTGTCGGACCCATTTATCTTAGAGACCATTTTTTTTCTCTGGGTTTCAATCACAGAAATAACAACTGCTTTGTGAAAAAGGAATCAGCCACTGTGGATGTATGGCAGACAGGTCAAGTGCTTAGACATGAGTCAGAAAGTGTCTGGAGGATCATTTGGCCTAATGTCAGTGCCTTGGCAAGACTCTTGACATGTGAGAATTTATCAAATAAATGATTCATGTAATGTACGTTCGACAATGGACGAGTGCCTCAGATAAGTATTGCATTTTTTCCTCGTCAATCCTTCCTGGACTTGCATTGACTGCTTGAGTATCAAGGAGCGTTTTTCAAAGTGCCGCTTGCTGTGAGCCAAGTAGTCCTCCTACATTTCAGCCTGTTCACTCACGGGGGGGGAACTGTGGGTACTTTGCTTGCGCTCACATATGAGCAGAGATTACACTATGAAACAGGAGCCGTCTGCTCTCCCCAGAGGCTTGGATTCTCAATGGTACATGCAGAGAGGATGAAATAGATGCCCGGGAGTCTTGCTCGGCCCCCGGTTTCTCCACAGCTCGTGGGTTAATGGAGGCTCAAACGGTGAGCTCAGACCATGCTAGATCTGTAGGAGCAAGCTGGAGGATGAGTCACCAGATGGGAGGGATGCCGAACGCCGAGGTCAGGAACTGCCCGAACAAAACGCAATCCAAATACCATCGAAGAAACAGTAGATGACAGAGCAGCTTTCAGAGAGACTGTGAGGAAACACTTCAATCTTTGCCCTTGTGACAATTTAAACTATGTTTAACCGGGACGGACGAATTCACCTCCTAACCCCTGGCTATTTTGCTCACAACATATTTTGTGCTTTTCATCCCACTCAGTATAACTCATGGTACACTGCTGGACACTCACCATCCACCTCTACAGCTTCAATCATAATGACTAAATGCTGAATGTGTTTGTAGAGTTACATGCATGTGTGAGGTCCTCTTGTCCCTGTTATTATTGTCACAACGCCATCATTCTGACCTTGAAACCAATAACAAGTTTAATATCTGAACATCTGATATGATCATGACAACCAAGAAAAAAACATCAACCAAGGAAAAACAAGAACCGTCAAGCAATGCCACGTAAGAAATTGTGTGTAAAGCACCATAAATGCAATGAGAACAAATGACAAATAAAGCAAGAACTTGAATAAAGCTGAGCCTTGGTAAGTTCTTCACTCTTTAATTGGACGGCTTAGTGGCAAATCTTGCACAGGAGTTGTGAAACGGCGGTCGGGTGTCCATCTTTGTCAGTTTGCTAGCTCCATATTTCACTCCTGGCACTAGTTTTGTTGAGCGGTTTAGGGCGACTGGAGTTCAATTCAACATGTGCTGTATTGTTTGATGCTGTCAGACACATTTTCAGTATCGCATTTTTGGTATCGCAACAGTAGTGAAATTTCAGTTATCATGACATTAGTCCCCGTGCAACGTGAGCCAGTATGAGTCAGTGGCTTTGCCGTCAATATGTCTCTGCACCGATATCGCCGAAACACATCCTCGTACATCGACTGTACAAATAAAGCGATTGGTATTTCCAGCGCTGCATGCACTTGCTGCGAAGACGACCGATCGCTGGCATGCTTAGGCGCAGCCCTTATCTGCTTACATTCGGCATAATTAGAGATGGAGAAGATTTGTTGTTGAATCATCTCCTGAGTTTGTTCTCTGATGCATAATTGTGTTTACTGGCTGGAGGAAAACAAGTCTTTCATCTGCTGTAGATAAGGGGGTGATTTGTGGTCCACTTGGAGGCCCCTCCTGTGTATTCTCAGGTCTGATCTCGCTGCCTCCCTCCCTCTCTCTGATTAATGCTGATGCTTGCCTAAGCGTCATATCTAAGATGAGGCAAGGCTGCTGATAATGGCTTCCTGCCCAGTTTGGTGGGTTTCTGGACCCACCGAGAAGAGACGGATGTCGGAGAGAGAGAGAGAGAGATGCATGCCCTCTGAGAGTGTGTGTGTGTGTGTGTGTGTGTGTGTGTGTGTGTGTGTGTTCAGCCTTAAGAGAGGCTCTCAGGGAGCAGGAGTTTACTCTGCAGTTCAGACATTACACTGATGTAGGAACATTTTGCATTTGAGGCATTTAGCTGTCGGTCTTCTTCAGATCACCTTGACTTCCTGTACACCATCTAACGATAGCAGCGTGCAGGAGGAGGCCAAGTTCAACGTCAACCCAGATGAGCACATCATTTTTTAAATATGATGTTATGGCACAGTAGAAATTCAGGTCAGAACAGGTTTGGAAACTTGAACTGATGTTGGGAATCAGGATATTTGGGGCCTGATTTCACAAAACAACGCAGGTGGCAGCGATGGACGCCCCAAGAACATGAGTCAACTTTTATGTTGGCATTATATTTGCACAGGTTTTCAACGTTACTGCAGGCTGTTGAATCAACATTTATCCAACATCGAAATGTTCACTGATTGTCTTATATCCAACGTGACACTTCGGTAACCATCTTGTGTCCAGGTAGGTTAAAACAAAAAACAAGTATTTGCAATAATTCCTACTTAGCGCAGGTCTGATTCTGGCATGTTATTGAGGATGATATGGCTTCATGGCTTTATTCTCCTTATCACATTGAAACATTCCTCCACAGAAGCACACCGTGACACCAATCTAGAGATCATTTGCACCCTCTTGCCAACGTGCACTCCAGTTAATAAGGTGCAAACAACATCAATTATTGCCGCGGTAACATCATTATTTATGCAATGAAGAATGCTCTGATAAATTATGATTTTCATTTTTGTTCTCGTTTGATTCGAAATCAAGAGAGCAGACAGTTGAAAGCAGAGAACGGAAGAAAATTTGAATTGAAAGATGAAAGCAGAAAAACAAGTCTCTCTGGAAATGCTGTATACAGAGAAAACACTAGAAAGTGGCGGCTTTGATCATCGTGCCATGAAGTCTTAGAGTTTAGATGCGAGCAGAGTCCTCTGCCTTCGCCTTGGAAACAGTGGATGTGTGAGGGAAGCCGTGACACTTCTCAGCTAATAATTTCCAGACAAACAAATAAGGAGAAAGGAGGAAGAAAGCGAAGGGATAAGGACAGCGAGGCAGAGGACGCCGGTACTCTTGGTACTCTTGTGGTCGCGTGCTGTTTGCAGCAGCTCTTTGTGATGTCCATGTTTTCCCTCTCCCTCCGCGGCTTCCCCAGCATGTCGGTTCACATCAAAGCGTTGCCGTCTCTTAATTGTCTCCAGCCAATATCTGCCGCCGCTGCCCATCAGTCTTGCCTCTGTCCAGGTTGTCAGCGCTGATGGAGAAAAATCACGTCAATTAAAAAAACCATCGAGTGAGCTACATGTGTATGACGTGAGTTCTCTGCGGTTCGCCGTCGTTGGAGGTGGCCACGCGTGAAATCCCATTGATACTGTCTAAAAGGCCATGTAGCGCCGATGTTGCTAGGAGATGAAGTGTGTCAATATTGCCTAATGAAGTCGAATGGCTGCTATCATTGGAAGCACAGTCTTACTTCTGCTTACTTAATTCTCCCATTTTGCGGTTCTGTTACATCAGTGGATTTAAGTCCTCGGGTCCCTTTCAGGAGATTCTGCTGGAGAGACGTATTGGTGATGTAAGGCGTCCAATATTGTCAATTGATTTGACTACACTCAGGCATCGGACAATACAGACAACACGTCATTAGTTTAAGACCTGGCGATGACTCTATCGTCGATGAAATTAACTCGAGTGCTTTCGAATCGTTTTGCCTCAGCGCAGTCGAATCAGGTGGAGGTTCTCATTTCAAGAACTGAGAAGAAACGATCAATTTGAGAAATAATCGTTGGGAGGAAAAGACACAACAAGGAGAGAGGATTTGAGGTCTGGGTTGCTTGAGCCTTCAAAAAAAAAGGATTGATCGGTTGAAAAATTAAGGCAGAAAGGGGAAAATTAACAAATCAAAATCAGATTACGCAACACTCGTGCTTGGCAGCTCATTTTGCAAACCCCACATCGGCTAAAACACTCGCCTGGGTAAATACATTATGTACACTAAGACATGCACAGATCCTTAAATGCATGCAAAGATACGATCTAGAGGTAATGCAGCACAAGGGCAATACGCATGCACATACACACACACACACACACACACACACACATAAAATCTGTCAGAGTCACACTTGTAATAAGTATGATTAATGGTGACTGGCGTTATCAGGGATCTCTCTACATCCCAGAGACCGAGGAACAAATTGACTGCTTCCAGACGCGAGGCTACTGAACTGGAAGATGAGGATCGTCTCATGAAGGCAAGGCTGAGAAAGTAGGAGAGGGAAGTCAAAGGGGAGGGAGGATTGTCTCAAATCAGCAGAAAAAAAATTGAGTGGCAATTCATCCTTGGCTTGACTACACAGAGAAGGGAGGGGAGACCCCATCCGAAGCTCTAATTTACTCCTCACGCCACAGAGAGAGTTACAGCGGTGTCCCTGCGCGTGAAGGCATCATAAGATATTTTATCTTTTAAGGCGTTATAACTCAGACAACAAGCTTACATTTTGCAGATTGGAGTTTAACTTGTACAAACTTTTCTCAGAGCTGAGCTAGGCTAGGCTAACTAGCTAACCGAGATCACGTAGTATGGCTAGACAGCATTTTTTCAGTCAACAGCAAAATCTCTCAGCTTCATAATGTTAGATACCTCTTCTGTTACCTCTTGCCTTTTTCACTGTGGTTCTTAAGCTCCACCCACTGAGTTTTATTTCTGCTTCCAGAGCACCTCTGCTTCTGAGAAATGTTTGTATAATTCAAATTATAATCAATCATTTTTGTGGCTGGTAAACCCAAAAAAGCTACTTTCACTATTTTACCAGCCAATTGGATCCTTCAGAATAAAACACCCAAATGCTGTCTGGTTGTTTGCCTGTCACCAGTCACGACAAAAAATCCAGCATTTTCCAATTCCAATTATCCACCCTGACTATAATCCCTTATGCACAAACTCGACTTTGCTCAGAAGAGTATGAGTACAGGGGGATGTTCATGTAATTAGTTTCTTAAAGGAATACACAGAGGGTTTGACCCGTTAAGGCATGAGAACAAAGACACCAATCATCTGTCTGTCCCTAGTAGGTTGTTCCGTCCAGCTCCATGCTAACACTTTAGCATACACATTTTGTACAGCCCTTCGTCACGGTTACGGTCTCAGAGGCCTTCACAACACCAACATTATGAAGACCTTGGACTCTCACAGAGGACAAACTCACAAAACGTTTTATATTTTTAAATGACATGCAGAAAAGCCTGGCAGACACAAAATATGGTGCAGAAAACTCTTCTTGCGAGACTTAGTAGGAAATGAAGGTGGTGGGTAATGGGAGACTGTGTGCAGCCAAAAATCACTGCACAGCGGATGAATACGTGGTTGCTCATCTGAAATAGTTCCAAAAATAAACCTACATCAATATTGAGTTAATGATATTTTATCTTTAAAATGTATGAATCTACATTCCTTATAATAAAGCCCACTAAATAATCTCTGGTTACTAAAAGGTCAGTCTTCGCACTTTGTGTAAGCTAGTGCTAATGCTAATGGCCTACATTCACTCAACATAGTGTATGCTAAAGTGCTAGCATGGAGCACCAGAGCAAGTGATCTACTGGGTACACTTGGATGATTTTGGTGTCTATGTGATCATCATTTAACAGGTTGTTGACCAACAGGCCAATTTACAAAAATTCAGTGTATTCCTTTTGTGATTGTACAATGTTTTCATTAACAGGTTTCAAGAGCCCACGGGTCATGAAATGCAAAATTGTAGTTGTGTGGTTTCCCCCCAAAAGCAACGATACATAATGTGTCAGATGCACTACATATTATATAAAATACTATAAAGTCAGTGGATCTTATTTATCAATATAGTCTGTATTGTGCAAAATGCTGAAACACCAAATAGCAAATCTAAAGAAAAACCACAACAAATATTTGTGGAATCGTTGCATTCTAGTCTACAGCTACACCATTTCACTTATTTATTAGTTGCATTGCATTTAAACACTTCCTGCGCGTTAATCCATCTCTTCTTTGACAGACGAGTCTCGCTGACAGGACCTCAATAAGCACCAAACAGTCTCAACTTTATTAAAACATTTAATAAAGGACGTGCAAATCAAATCAGTGCTCTGGTGAAGCATCAACATGTTCATCTGCTCCATCTTAATAACTTACTAACTCAC
>CABFOQ010025093.1:7832-22041 GCA_900660455.1 Gephyroberyx darwinii
GTGTATGCACACAAGGTGCTCTCCCTCCATTACCTGACGTATCACCTGACAGAAGTGGGGCCTTTGCAGGCGGACGGCACTTAATTATCAAGCCATTTGGATTAGAACAGATTAGGCTATTATATAGATATGTATAAGTGACTAATGCTTCACTAATTAACACATCATTATGTTAAGCTCGCAGCTTGTGGTCTATGTGTGTGAGAGGATGTGTGCATGTGTGTATGCACATTCACATATGTACGCTTTGCCCCTCGTGTTAAATCCATCACAAGTACAGCATCTAAACGTCTTTCTGTCTGTCTGTTGTTCACATAGTATCATCCTTCACACTATATTCAGTAAGTGCAACCGACCTGGAGTCTCTCTCCCTCAGGTCAAATAGAGAGGATCTGTGTGCTGAAGTGAAGTGGTACTATTGTTAACCTCACAGGTCCATTGTGTGTTTGGCACATAGCTGCTGCTTGAAGAGAAACCACTGGTCCCTTCACTCTATTCCAGCACAGAGTGACTTGGGGTAACTGCCAATGATAACTAGTAATTACATCCATTTAAAATGTGCATTATTTTACCCCTGCGTTGAATAAACTAGTGAGGCAGAAAATTGTCCAGTTTTATCCTTTCCCTTACAAACATGCATTTTAGAAAGGAAGCACTTATTTTTGACAGGTTTTATCCTTGACTGAGGCTAAACATTCTAGAGGGGTTTTCATGTTAATTGTCAAAGTGACAGACTGACAGAAGAAGCCAGACAGACAGCGGACAGACACACTCACTCAGTCACACTGAGGTACCCTAGGACGAAATTAATCTCTCCAATTCACTGCAGTGAATCTTACCCTTAGCCATTGAACTTCGATGGAGGATTCATCTTTTGAACTTAGACTAAAGCATTTCCACAAAAAATATTATTTTCACCAATCCACAAAGACGACATGATTTCCTGGGTGGAAATACATTTGAATGAACATCTCCTGCCTATTCAGAGAGCGAACTTTCTCTTAATACCAGTCTGGCTCTGCCACTGTATGTGTGGACTCATTGTATGCATGTGGCACAAAGAGTGATAGGAGTCTTTAGAAAAGAGCGGAGCTCTCCACAGATTAGACTCCATTAGCATTTAAGGTACTGTCATAAATTCCTCCCAAAGTGGAGGGGAAAGGCAGGACAAATGAAGTAGGATTAATAGGAGCCCTGGTCTGACCGATAGTGGGGATTGGGAGGAAGGGTCACCTTGGGATAGAGGGGCAGGGTGGGAAGAGTGCAATGGGAAGAGTGGCAGAGAGGGGTAGAGGAATGGTACGATGGACTTAGAGGTATAAGACAGACACATGAAATGTTCTGTACAGTTGAATGTTGATAAAAGGAGAAAGAGCATGAAAGGTAAAAGGTGAGCGAGGAAGATACAAGCTTAAAGTGTGCAGGAACAGAAACAGAGTTAGTTAGGTCCGTGACCTTTCCTGCAACTGACCTCCAGACAGGTAATGGGGTCAACATAAGGAGACAGATAGCTGCCCAGAGGAAAAATCTTTTGCTCCGAGTTGTATTTTCTTTATCTCCTGAGAAATAGGGGAGATCTCAAATTTTGTGATCATCTTCATCTGAAATGTTTCTCCTAAAACGCGCTTAAGAGCAATGAGGAGACAACAGAGAGAAAGGATTATTTGTCAGGCTTTCTTTTTTGCCTTTATTTGATAGTTAGCAGTAGAGAGAGACAGGAAAGATCAGGTGAGAGAGAAGGGATGACAGGAGCCAGACTCAGACCCGGGACGTTGCGGTTATGTGGTATGTGCCTAAGACCACTAAGCCACTAGGACTCACAGGGGGACTTTATGAGATAAATGTGAAGATGCTAACATGTGACATAATGATAATAAGCTCCTTGGCCCCATGGCTTCAATAGGAAAATGCAACAATATTGAGTTTTCTTTCTCTAATCTCATGGTTTCATATCCATTAGAGTTAAATAAGACTCATTTGAGATCATTAGAAATCACCTGTGATGAGTGAGATCAACATGACCGGCTATGTGGTTTTTTCTCCTGAGTTGGATTTGAGAAATAGTTGAAAATGCTCATCTCAGTCTTAAAAAGAGGTAGAAATATGAGATCTCTTCTTGGATTTGGCTGTCCTGTGGGTACAGATACACACACTCACAGATAGCTGTGTGTGTGTGTGTGTGTGTGTGTGTGTGTGTGTGTGTATGTGTGTGTGTGTGTGTGTGTGTGAGAGAGAGAGAGAGAGAGAGAGAGAGAGAGAGAAATTAGCACTAGTGCATATTTTCCGTGAACAGTCATTCTCACACATGGAGCAATTAATTCGGAGAATATGATTTCATCACAGGCGTTTTTCATGAACATTACTGAAGGGCCATGGGGGGATTTACTCGAAAGGATTTCTAAAATAATTATAATTTAGCAATTATGGCAGTCAAAACAGAATTAAGTCTTGGCTTGCACCTTCACTGGTACCCTTTTAAGTTCCCTTGCCTGTATGGTGCCAGGAGCCAGGAGAGAGACCCTGAATTTAAAGTGGAGAGTTGGATTTACTAAGGAACTCAGAAAGATATTTTTTTTTATAAATCCTCTACTACCTAATAGTCCTGCTATGTTTTGACATAAATATAATGATCAGATCGTGGTTATACTTCATAATCGGATTTGTGTGAATAAAAATGTGATTTTAGTAAACCTTTCTGACTTGCTTTAAATTGTTTTTAGTGTTTTTAGTGCCAGGTTACATAATTCCTCTGTAAATGTCAAATTTATCTGGTTGGATAAGCGTTGAAATACAACCACGTATTTTTTCATTTCATTCATTCATCATTCAGACTCCAGGCCGCTATTATTACCGATCTGTCTTTCACATTGATCTGACCTCTAATGACCTCCCATCGCAGACCGGACATTACTGCCTTGCTTTCAGTGAACCTGTATCCGTCAGCATTATCTCACATCCTAGATAGGCAGCAGGATGATAACAAAAACACATGAAAGAAAATAATCAGTGGAAACAAGACAGGGTTGCTAAGTAAGGGGAAAATGGTTGTATGGAGTGATGGGAAAGAGGGAGAGAGAGAAAGAGATGGCAAAATGAAGTTTGTGTCCTTAATCTGACAATTTAAATCTTAAATCTGTTCAAATGTGCTTTTGGCAAGTATTTAAGTATTCTATCAAAAATGTGTTTTCCCCCTTAATTACAACAGATTCAAGTTACCAATGTCTCATTCTAGTTGCTGAGAAAGAGGGAGAGAGAGAAAGAGACTGAGAGAGCCTTTGCAAACAAAAGAAAAATAAATTATCTATTAGTTTGTCAAAAGACTCTCAGGCACATAATAGTTTTTTTTAAATTCTTTCACCCTACAGTTCTTGTTTTCTGGCCGGCCCTTCTCCTCTGAAGGCTTGAACTTGGGTAAAATGAACTGTCCTCCTCTCCTCTCCCTCTCCTTTTCCTCCTCCTTCTTGGCTGGCAGCATTTACACTCACATTTTCCCTTTTTTCATTCAGTTTTCGCTCACCCCAGATTTCTGGCACAGGAAGGCATCTTGTATTTTCCAAGGAAGACCAGCTGGCTGTTCAGCAGACCCAGGCCTCCCACTTCCCCCTGTGGTCCTTCTCTCTCTCTCTTTGCTGCAGCTACATGAGCAACAGTTACACAGAAACACAAAGCGTTTTTTATGCCATTGTGGTTAAGATTAGAGATGTTTTCCTGGCTGTTTAAAATGGGGAAATAAATCAGATTTCAAGTGGTTTATAACTTGTCCTGGAGGGGATGAGGTCTGTACCACAAAGAGTTAAGAGTCAGACGTCTTATTCCTGTGTAGATCTGGTCCTGCTCATGCCTCCAGCCCCATATAAATATTCTGCTCTAGCTTTGATAGATGTTAAAATGCAGAGGAGAGTGCATTTAATATGATGAAACTTTGAGAGCACGTAGAAAGAAAGATTAGAGGTCTAATAATGGGTGAAAGCAATTTTCTGCACAGCGCTAGGATTTATTATCCGCAGAAGAATGTTGTGCTATCACGAACAGAGCCAGTGGTGGGAGATATTATGGGTATATCCAGGAGTGTTGCATGACAAGTTTAGAAAGATATATTGCACATAAATGTAAGTGATTTAGTAACTTGTCAGTGCACTTAGTTTGGGTTATAGAAAAATGTTAATAAAGCGTCATATAAGAAAACATGTTGATATTTGGGGAATTACTGTCCTTCCATTGAGCTATACTGAGTGAATCCACACCTGTATGTTAGCTGTGGATTTAAAGCCTATATTTCATCTCTGGTCCCATAAGGTAATCCACTCTCCGGTCTAAACACAACAAGTTAAAAATAACACAGCAACATTATGAAAATGGATTAAATACTGTAACTCAGACCCATATCATGAGATGGTCTCTGAGGCGCTACAGTATGCCCCGCTGTATATTAGTGTAGCATTCTCTTATGTAAACATATGACAGACAAAACTCCACCTTTCCTGGTCATCGTTGTTGTGCATTAATAACTGCGGCCTGTATCCAGCGGTTTCAACTACACGGTGCTATTCCCCCTGGAATGACATCATCGCAGCCTGAAACAGGACCTTGGCCTGTTTCCCCACAGAGGCCCTGTCACACAAGGTCCCTGCCGACGCACCTGAGGTACTGAAGGCTTGTTTACCTCTCCATGCCGCTATTATTCCACAGCAGGACAAACTCTGCCCTCGACTGTAAATCTATAAAGTCTCGGATGACTTATGGGGTCACGGGCAACGACACGGCGCCCCCGGTGGAGGCGACAGGAGCGGTGTGTATGTAAATATATAAATATATAAATCCCTCATCGGGGTCACTGGTGGTGGTGCTGGGGATGGCTGGCAGCCAGACGTCAAGGCTGCTTCTACTCTCACTCTCTCTCTCTCTTTATCCCTAGGCTGCCTGAAAGAAGTGTGGCATTGTCCAGTCAGGCCCCCGCAGCCGGGCCCCGAGCACAGGACTGCGCGGAGACCGGAGGCCTGAGACCAGAGAGCCTCGGTACCCCCTCGGTTTAGGACCACCTCCGCCACAGCCAACAGCTTCTCCTGTCCCGTTACCTGTTCCTCACTGCTGCTTTCTTTCCAGTAGGTTGCAGCCAATGAGGGAGAAACGTCTGCAAAACACACTCTGGTTGTATTAGGAGTCCCGACATAGAACCAGACTGGTGTGTAGAAAATGGAGATGAGACTGGAGACTGCAGAAAGCTCAGCAGACTGTTTTACCTTCACCACTCCAGCTAACTGGCTCCTACGGACTGAAGCTGTGGTTTTAATTCCCTCTCTTTTCCTTTAAACGCTCCTCCAGTCTTTTTGCATGACTAATGGGTATTAATGAAACCTTCTGTCTGCCCTACACTGATTAAAAGTTGATAACTAGTAGAAAAGTAGTTCTCAACCCTTTAATACCACTTCCCCCTGTGGTCCTTCTCTCTCTCTTTGCTGCAGCTACATGAGCAACAGTTACACAGAAACACAAAACGTTGTTTTTTTTATGCCTACACTGATTAAAAGTTGATAACTAGTAGAAAAGTAGATCTTGATACCAAGGCAGACTTACATGAGACACAACATTCAAAGGCAGAGCTGATCATCAAATGCTTAGAAATGCATCTGAAGCCTGGTACTACACAAAAGTGAGACGGCAGGGTGGCCTAGTGGGTAAAAGGTGTGTTGCATGGTTAAAAGGTCGCAGCCATGTTCATCAGCTAAACACCTAAAATGCAAAGTCTAATCTGACCCAGATAAAGCGTCACGTAAAGCCATGTGTGAAGATTCAGAGCAGACATGGCTGAAGGACATTTTAAGGAAATCAGTGTGAATTTTTGTTTGACCTTTATTTCCTTCACATTTGAGCTAATTCTGCAAGCCTGCTGCACGGGGATGCGGCGATCGGGGATTAGAGGTAAGGTTGCACATCTCTTGTCAGACACTGTCTACCATGACTTTCACTTCAGCCAAAGGTCTCTATAGTTCCACAACATTTACTCTCCCCTCCTACATTTTCCTCATGTCACTGCTCAGCTCTTCACTCTATCTTGTCTGCAAACACCACCGTGGCTTCTTTGCAGTAAGGTTAAAAAACAATGTATGGCAGAAAGGGATGCTTACAGTGGTGAAAAGGGTTATTGTACATGAAAAGGAAAATAGGATGTTGTCCAATAAGAACAAATTCACTGGGCCAATTGCAAAGTAAACAGTCTATATGGCAGCATTGTAACTGTGGAAAAACTGGAGGGCTATTTTGAAGGATGACGCTCCTTCACAATAAACATGTATACTTTCATAAATAACTGCCTTGGTGAAGGTCTCCCATTGAGGCTTAGACTTCTGGACACATTTCTATAGGTGAAGCCAGGAGAACAGAGACTTGGGTCAAAAATTATTATTTAAGCTCAAGTGAAATTCACTGTAGTTGCCAGAGATGTAACATGATAAGTGTTAGTAGGTTTTATTTGCTGTGAAATATTTCTTTTCACACAAGAATTCCCACAGCAAGTGATGGTTAAAACAGACAATTCATCTGTCAGCTTAATCAAGAATAAAACATATTCACAGTTACTCCAATTTAGACAGGGCCGTGGCATTGGCTGATGAACCTGCAGTAATAATATGTGTGCATGTGTGTGTGTGTGTGTGTGTGTGTAAGTGAGGAGGGGTAATTAGTGCGTCTCAGTGCAGAATCAATATTCTTGGCCATGGAAGCAGTTAGGAGGAAGACTAGTTGCTGTCTATAATAGGAAGAGAAAAACAACAGAGACTGGCTTCTCATTTCTGAAGGCATTTTAATTGCTAGAATACAGCGCCAAGCTAAAAATGTCTCCGCTCGCCTCCAGCATGAGAAAGTAAGAGAAACTGCTCAGAGTGACACCTCTGAATGCATACTGCAGAATACTGTTCTTGGTCATAAAAACACATGAAAACGTAGCTAACAAAACTAAGCCTCTTCACTATATTAACTATAATGTCAAAAAGGGACTGTTTTGTAGGGGGATGCCTGCCTCTGCAACTACACGTTGTAGGGTTGCAGGATTGACCGTCTGTGTCCACATTGTGTGTGTGTGTGTGTGTGTGGAGCACTCAGTGACTCTCTCAGAAGCAGTTTACAGAGAGTGCAGAAACAGGATATAAACGGAGTTCCAGCTCAGTGAAAGCCACAAAATAACAAACTAGGCGAACTGAGACAATAAGGACCAGTCGACCATCGCACATTCATTCTTCTCTGGTGTTTCTGGTCCGGGCATTCCAACATGGGACCACACGGCCATCACCCAGTTGGAGACCGACCAAAGTGGGCCGGATGGCTGTATAGTGTATAGCATAGAGAGCTGTCTACCACAGCATCAAAATACTGGCAATGGGAGTCTTTTCTGTCATGCTTTACTGCTTGCACTCCTGAGGTTTTCCCAAAACCACTCATTTCAAGAGCCACTTTTCACCAGGCTGTGGGCCATTCACAGAAATCCATCCCGGTGCACCGGACCATTCATGACTTCTGATGGTTTCTAAAGAATGATGTCTTTGCTGTTTTGCGCGGCTGTCTCGTCACTTGAGCCTGCAGATCAAGCATTATGTTTTCATGTCCCTGTTTAATTGTATTTGGATTAAAACCCAATATTGTGATAGCATATGCCAGTTATTCCAAGGTTATCATGCTGATTGTTAGGAAATCAGTTGTTAAGGTAACGTTAAGACACAGGAATGACTGTATCAACTCTAGATAGGGTATCTACTCTATTCTCATATCTCATATTAACCCCTCAAGCAGATGGCAGATCCCAACCACGTATTAGATAAGGCCTTTCAGATAGACGGTGTCTTACTATCCACAGGCAGATATGCTGTTCAACAGCGTCAGAAATGCTTCAGTCACCATAGAGACCATCTCTCAGGGTATAACAAGGTGCATTTCCCATCAAGCTTCAAGGACAATGTATTTGATTATGGTATAGCATGTATCTTTGGAGAAATGAATGACACAGCTATGACCTCTCTGTGCATGTATTGTAAGTCATCCTGGAGCTAAATGACTAAATACCCGTAAATATTTTCCATTTCCAGCTGTTTTGATACCACGCATCGGCCTACATATGCAGGACTTTCACAACATCCAAGTGATTAATATTGTTTTAAATGAAGGGTGACAATGGTATTCAATACAGCTGCCAATGAATCTCCCTCAAAAGTCCCTGTGGGTCCAGTGTTTATTTTGGTGGAACGTTCCACTCTCTAGACTGAACGCAGTCAGGCGGCAGGGGAGCCTTGCTTAACCTCTCCCAAATCCTTGGCACTTGGTTTTAATTAGTCCCGTTGAAGCGCCAGGGATATGTCAAGGACGGTTCGTAGAGAACTTTTAAAACAGAAGAAAGCCGCGTTGTAAATCAGCCACTCGACAGCATGTCTGCAGAGTTAAAACAGTGTAAATCATGGGATGTTAAGAGGTATTGCAGTGGGCCAAGGCTCATATACTGTGTGCTCTTTACATCATTGGTCTAAATCTGCCTCAGGAACATTGTTGTGGTCCCCTTTGCGCTTGTCTTCCCTGTCACTCTCCACTCTGTATGAAATGCCAGGGAACTGTGGATGTTTGGATGGATCTGGCTGACACAGCACTATACCCAGCATGCACTGCGGGCTGGGCAAAGAAACCCCTTGGATTCTTTCTGCTACAATGAAAGATGTCACTAATCTTATTTCTAATGTTATTTATACTGTTAGAAATGTTGTTAAAGGTCCCATATTATTAAAGTTTTGTTTTCAAATATACTATGGCTATACTCAGGATAAGAATAATGTTCTTTGTGATGTTTTGCAAATACATGTTTAGTTACTTTTATCACATAAGTACATTAATAGAACTGCTGGTACCATAGCGAAATGTGCATCCTATAATGTTTAAAAGTACATATTAATCCTTCATACAAAGATGTTGCAAGCGGAGCACAACACGTGGAGCTTGTTTAAGTCTTGCTAGCAGCAGGGTCCAGCAATCAGATTCTGTTGTGTAACAGTAACATCACAGGTTTGACCCCAGCAACAGCCATGTGTCATTGAGCAAGAAAGTGAACCTTCTCACTCTTCCTACGTTGCTCTGGATAAGAGCGCCAGCTACATGTCTAAAATGTTTCATAGGAGGAAACCAGAGAGTGGGGCTATCATGCTCTAAACATGAACTTGTTTTCTCACAGAAAAAAAAAATGTTTTTCATTTTTCACAAGGAGAAAGGAAATGTTGGGGCATTTCACTCCGGTACTGTTAACCTGCGCCCATGGGATTAACAGAATCAGATTTATGATCTGTTGAGTAACAGGTTTCTGGAAGCAGATACTATATTTTATCATGCTGGATTCACTATGATTGATCGTGTTTGCAGGTGCAGACGTAGAACGTGACATCATAAAGGAAACCAATGATACATTCTATTGCTTCTTACAACACTCTTTCAGGGTGTGCAGACCTCCTGGCCTGTGTGCTGAAGGACATAGGGTTTGCATCAGTCCAAAGACAAATAGCTTGCAATCAGGATTACAATGAGCTAGCCAAGAATATGTTGAAATCATGATGCTGCGATAAACTAGTTTCCCATATTTCATTCCGAAGATTACAAGATATAATGCGCTTCTAATCAAGCCCCACAAATCACTGTCTGCAGCCCAGGAGAGGAGTTACTTTCTGCAGGCACGTGTTTAGCATCACCACCTATCAAGTAGACAGGAAAGATAAACATCACATTATGTTGCAAACTTAATATGATTGAATCCATACTTCACACAGCCCACCACAGTGTCATTTCATCATATATCACCAGTGAAGTAACGTGTATAAAATATATACAAAAACATACGCATTAAAACTCCATTATTATATTTGAACGTGGATTTTGTCTTTATTTAAAATTCTCTGGTTTATACACAATCAGCCTATAGATAGATCAATGTAAAAAGGGAACACAACATGAATTATATTTGACATCTACACTGAAGAAGGACCAGCCAGTGGCTAATGTAAGGCACTAGTTCAGTACAGTGGAGTAACACACGGTGCCACGTCACCCAGAGTAGGTCCAGCTGAGGACCTTTATTTCTAATTTCCAAGGAAAGGCTGGAGGAGAATCAAAGAGCATGACCTTTAAGTCACCGTCCATTGTTTTGTGCTTTGCTTTAATCTGGGCTATTAGCATGGATGTGGTTATGGGGGATTGCACAACACTGAAAGCAGCTCCAGGTGTTTCTTGTTGCCAGAATTCAAAGTTGAGTTTTAAAAGTATAGAAGGCCCCAGGGAGCATGGCTCACCATAAGAAGCCCCCCCTCTCTTGTACCCTGCCTTTCAGTCTTAGGTCAGCACTGGGGGCCTCACAATCACTACCAGGTGAGATTCCCTCTGTCTTCCTGTCTCTCCCCCATATCAGTTTTGCGGTGTGTCTGATCTGTCGTCAGTCCTCTGCGGGCCTGCCATGCTGTACAAGAACTGTACAGGAGCTCTTATTCACAAATTAACCCCATCTATCGACACAGGAAAGGGAAAGGGAGTATAGAAACATCTTTGAAGTGGGAATGGAGCAGTGTTACCAGCTTCCAAAACACAGTTTGCTATGGAACCTTTTATCATTACAACATCCCTTAAAAAGCCCTGCCAAGGCATCTGGCTTATGTTTGGTCCTGGAATTGGATCCTTTTTATGGCAACTGCAAAAAGCACCAGTCTGAGAAGGCACCGATTTAGTATGGGCCAAAGTACATTTTGGACACGTGAAATGAAAACTTACCTACATGTGAAATAAAAACATACATGCATATATACATCCTTCATTCAACATGAAACATGTCTCATGGCATTAGTAGATACAGTATTTGTGGCTCATAGTGGCAAGCAGGGGTGATTGCACAAAAACCTGAACAGCGCTGGCATTTCCAACCTTGTAATAGTAAATAAAGAACTTCTCATTTTTAAAATAAATTAAACACAATTTTCAAAATGGTTCTCTCGTACTATCCTTCCTTGATTACTGTCAACGGAGCAATGCAGCAAAAAAAACAATAAGATTGAAAGAAAAAGTAAGATAAAGTCAACATTTCCAAATATTTGAATGGCAATGATTGCTAGCAATCTAGTAGTGGTATGTCACTCTTAAAAACCCAACAAACTTAAGCTACCCACATCAATGGTTACGACCTCTCTGCAGTCCATTTCACACAGGTGAAACAATCAATCATGAACTCCACACTGAAGTTTATGTTGCTTCTGTCAAATAACTAACGCTGGCCACAGACTAGGAGACTATCGCTGCAATTATTGATCTGATTTGGCAATCACAACCAGTCTTCATGATCATGGTACATCTGGCCCAGTCTGGACAGATTCTGGCCCTGTGGGGACAGACGCCTGCACCTACAAATCTTAGGGAAAAACGTTCAACGCCAAATCTACGTCCTCCCTCGATCCAGATTCAGACTAGTCGGAGCCGGCTGGATTATTTCAAACACTTATCTGTACACACTGCTATATTGTGAGATGGGTAGTCACTGAGGGTTGATACCACTTGGCAATAGCCAATAACAATAATCAGTCAGCAGCTCTATGATCACAGGATTATCTCAGACTATTTTTTTTACTGTCTCATGATAACAGACTGTTTGTGTGTTTTTAGGCTGCAGCTGTGACTTCCTTAGTGTGATCCTCATCCTTGTCCCAATACCTAGTGTGTATACCTTCCCCACAAGGCGTTGTGAAATAAAAAAAGAAGACTATCTCCTCTAGTGTGAACTGATCAGCCTCCACAATTTGTTAAGATTGCCAGTCTTCTAGTGTGTGGCCAGTTTAAGGTGCGCTAAAACAGGACTAACTAAGGCACTGCGCCTCTAACAATATTTTACACATTCTTGTCTTTCTTCCTCTCATTCTTACATTTATTTTATCACTGCCAACAAATTTGGTTCTCGACATACAAACATTAAAAACATAAAAAACATTAAAGAACGTACACTTCGACATCAACAATGATGTCTCAAAAACAATATGCTCCTCTCTCTCTTTCAGGAGAAGAGGAGGTCATCTTTGTGTGTTTGAGAGGGGGCTCAGGCACCTGGGGGTGGGTGCAGCCCCCTCAGTCAGTCCAGTGGTTGGGGAGGAGTTGTGGTGTGAGTGGTTGACACAGAGGGAGCTGGTGGCTTAGAGGCTGCAAGCTACAGACTGAGTCCCTAGAACTTAAAACTTGCCGTCTCATATTTGGGGATCTGCAGTCTGCACTATACATATTACAGATGACCCAAGGTAACCCCTCTGAAGTCCCTGGGTTGGACCCTCTCACACAGGGTTGGGGGTCTGCAGGCTGCAGCCCCAGCATCAACCCCTCTCACACCGGCCCCTGGTTGTGGTGGTGGTAGTTGTAATGGTTGTTGTGCTCGGCGTCTACAATCTGCAGGCTGGGTTTCCTCTCCGGCTCCTCGCTGTCAGCCGTCTCTGGGCTAGTGCAGCGCGGAGGACGCTTCTTAAAGAAGTCTGACACAAAGTGCACCTGCAGAGAAGACGGGAGGAAAGGAGTTTAGTGTTGGTCATTTAGGGAATATCTTTCCCTCAGAGATTGGTGTAAGCGTGTCAGGGATATAGAGGAGGTAAGGGCTGAGCTGGAAAGTGTGATTACACGTCTGGACGAGTCTGCACACAGCTGGTTAGCGACACACACATGCACTCACACACACATACATACATATATATCTGAGAGGAACACACAGAGAGCAGCAGAACCCCTCCAGCACCAAAAAGCCATAAAACACTGGGCCCCGGAGGGTCTCTAATTGTGCAGCACTATGAAGGCCAAAGGCTCAGGCTCACTTGCCAATAAATCACACACACACACGCACACACACGCACACGTTGCTGACAGTGGTTCAATCAAAACAGGGAAGTGGCCAAACAATAAAAAGCCCAGCTGGATGAGGTAGAACGGACTATTGCCTGGGAACCTGTACATCCTGGGTATGTTCACACCAACTCACACTCTGTTGCCGTCACACTTCCTTCTCTTAACTCTGTTCTATAGTGATCTTCACTGTCTATTGTCTGAAAAACGTATATGAAACTCAATGGCCGTTTCTCCTTTGAGCATCTATCACTAAAGTTAAGATTTCCTTCATGTCACGCCTATGGTCTAAGACAGTGCTGTGATTTCTGGCTTCAGGAAAAACACATTGGACTAAGAGTCAAATTTGTGATGTCATCTGGAGCTGCACCATAGAGAATGACCTGTGAAGGTTGGTAAAGATGCCCAACAGGGAGAGCCTCCAGGGACGTTTCTAGGGATATGGGTTTCATCTTTTAGTTGAGAACTGACAGCCCTTCATGCCAAAAGCTCATTTTGGCATAAAACCGCAAACATTCTGTGAATCGACAAAAACGCTGAAGCTCCAGACTTGCTTGATAGCAATGTCAAACTGTCAGGAGGACTCACGTTGAGTATGGCGATGAGAGCTCCCTGCAGCAGGCCTACCAGCACGTCGCTCCAGTGGTGCTTGTAATCAGAGACTCGGGTGTAGCCCACGTACACCGCAAAGGCCACCAGGAAGAACTGGATGGTGGGCCGAAGAAGTCTGGCCCACTTGGCCACCAACCTCGCCTGGACGTACAGCTGGAGGGGGAGACGGGTGGGGGAAGGGTTAAGGGTGCCAGAGCAGAGAGAGATTGGGGAGAAAGAGAGGAGGGAGATTGGGGAGAAAGAGAGGAGGGAGATTGGGGGAGAAAGAGAGAAGGAGGGAGATTGAGAGACAAAGACAGAAGGAGGGAGATTGGAGGAAAAAGAGAAGGAGGGAGATTGGGAAGGAAAGAGAGGAGGGAGATTGGGGAGAAAAGAGAAGGAGGGAGATTGGGGAGAAAGAGAGGAGGAGGGAGATTGGGGAGAAAGAGAAGGAGGGAGATTGCGGAGAAAGAGAGGAGGAGGGAGATTGGGGAGAAAGAGAGAGGAGGGAGATTGCGGAGAAAGAGGAGGAGGGAGATTGCGGAGAAAGAGAGGAGGAGGGAGATTGGGGGAGAAAGAGATCATGTTTATTTAGGCTTTCCTTTCTGTTATTTTGCCATTACTGTGCTCCCAAAGATGTCATTAGTGGTTTCAGCCACTGAAAGGGTTATCACACCAAATAAGGGAACAACTGTGAGATGGCTGACTGGTAACTGGAGACATCTATTTGCAGTCAAATAATTGT
>CABFOQ010025097.1:0-17304 GCA_900660455.1 Gephyroberyx darwinii
CCTCTTTATATGTCTTGGCGGCCAGGAGAATCATTGACTTATTCTGTGAAGCTTCACACGCTCTGAAAACTCAAACTGAAATGATACCCAGATCTCACAGAGACAGACACGATGGGAACACACATACACTAACACACACACACACTTACTAGAAAAAGAGACAGAGAGGTGAACCATTTTAGATTTGCTTGGATGAAACTATAATGATCCCCATGGAGAATTGGGAAGCTCTAAATATTGTTGTTACACATTTATAAAAAAGCAACATCCTCATAGAGGCGCTCTGATTTAACATCACTGGACAGGAAAATGATTCGAGGTTTTGTGGCAAGTAATGTTAATGTAATTTAGCTTTATAGTTTTGTTCCCATTAGGTCCTGACGTTGTTTATCATCTATTCATCCATTTAGATTTTAAATAGAAGCATCACAAGTCCTTCACTTACTTAAAATATGTCACACCCTATTACATAGGATAAGCAGGGTGGCATTGATGTGACACAAGACTCCCATCCCGTGACATTGGCTCATAACCTTACAAAGGACAAATGTTATGTTTATTCCTTTTCAGTATCAGTGTCTCTTTGAAATTTGGGAAGATGGACCTCTGTGTACTTTTACCCTCATGAGCGCAAGGAGATCAACGGTTTTGTCTCCAGTGTTGTCCAAAACATCTTGCGACAGCCCTTCATTTGATCCAGCCAAGGGCCCTTTGAACGCTGCTGTAGAACGCAGTCCTGAAGGGCTTCACCCTCAGATGATAAAAAAGTGAATTATTGGTTTGTTTATCATGCTCTTAAAACCTAAAGTGCATTATTAAACAGAGAGAGCATTAAAAGGGGAGTATTGTTAAAAGTGTTTTAAAAATCTTGTAAATCCCAGTAATTTATGTCACTGTGGTCGAGGAGGCTCACCCTGGCCCTCTGGTTTCAATTTGGTTTGGGCTCTGCTCTCTCCGGGGTCTGTACCTGTGATGCTGCCTTTTTTCCCCAGACACAATTTACTGATGTGACCCCTGAATGGGGCAGTGGTAGCCCCAGGTTAGAGAAGCAAGTTTGGGACCAGAGAGTTTCTGATTCTAATCCAGTTTGGGAATCTGGGTGGAGGAGGTGAAAACCAGTGCACTAGTCCATCCTGCTTCAATGGCTGTGGTTTTTCTGGCATGCGCTTCCTTCTTTCTTTCTCCCATCTTCCCTGTGACTCTTTGCTGCACATTAATAAATACATCAAAATGATCTCAAAACATCCTAGATTGGAATAAGAGTCCCAACAGGTTGTGGCTAGTACAGAAGCTTCTACAGTGGCCATGAGCAGCCTGCCCCGGCTGTCTGGTGGGGCCAGAAAGCTGCCCCAGCCTCTGGGGACCCCCTGGCAGAGGCAACAATGGGTCAGAGCCCCGCTTTGTATGGTTGCCCTCCCTAATCAAACTAGCCAGAGGAGTGATTGGATTTTAATATTGCTGGGCCCACCGTAATGGTGTGATGGACGGGGACTGGTGAATTGGAGCAAGATGTCAGCCCTGGGAGGCCTCCATTAATGATATTGGTTCATTTCTTAAAGTGGCAGTCACGCCTTGGGAGAAGGGGGTCGCCGCAGTTGGCCGGCAGAGCCCCCCCTCTCTTTTTTCCTCTCTCTCTCTCTCTCTCTCTTTCTCTCTCTCCATCTGTCCTGGTCTGTGGGCCCTCTCTTGAAGTGACTATGTGTGTGGTTTCAGGCTTCTGGTGTGGTACTGAACAGTCCTTAGTGCCACTGCTGTTGTGTTAGAATGTAATGACTATTTTTCAACTTGAATTGAAAGTTTACATGGACATTTATATGCTGAATAACCTTCAGGACCATATGGCCCATGAAACCTATACAAATATCTAATAGTATATTTAAAAAAATGAAAGGTAAAGAAAAGAAAAGCTGACTCTCGTGAGATATGAAGTTTTCATCTGACAGAAACAGTATATAAGTGGCATTTAGATTTCAGGTTCTACTGTGTATGCTATAATTATAGTTTGTTTCAGTTCCATTCTAACTCACTTGAGTCAGAAGGGTAATTGAACCTTTCTACTAAATCTACTACACAAGGACTTCCTGAAAACATTCTTGAACTCCTGAACCGACACAAATATGACCCCGATGAACGCCAGAGTGTCTCCCTGAAACCTTTTGATGCCTTCTCTCATCCTCTTTCCCTCAATGCCTCATTGTTTCATTCCAATCACAAGTGTTTGTCTTCCTAGTTTTGCTAATGACAGTTTGGTTCTGTCAAAGGGGAGGCAAGTACAGGTGAGCCGTCATTGTGTTTTATAGCGAGTCATTGTTGACTGGGGCGGCTCCAACCTTCCTCTCTCTTCTCCTAATGGGCGTTTGTGTGTTGTTTCTGCTGTAGATTTACGCGTGGGTGGGGCGGCGTAATTTACGATGCTCTGACACTGTCTCAGCAGCGGGACCAGAGTGGCTGCCTGTGGCGCTCTGTGTGTGTTCCAGGTGAGCCTGCAGTCTGGTCACCAACCCTGACACACACACACACACATTGCTAAATACACACACACATTGATATAAACACACACACAAAATGTATATGTACGTTCACAAAAACACACTTACACACACACAGCTTCTGTACTCAGCTGATCTGAGTCATGGAGTGTTGCAATTTCCTCCTTTACAGGTTCGTCTACAGTACAGTGGGGTAAGAGGTCATGTCTTCCTGTCCTACATTTAGGCTACATAGTTACTGTTACTGTTAAATGCCATTTGAAAAATGACTTCACCTGTATAACTGCATTAAATTTGTATACTTTCTCCTCTCATATATTATTGCAACTAATATATTTAAATCAACAATTGGATAAAATTGTTAATTGGCTTTTAGAATAAAAGATTACAGTAACAACATGTCCACCAAACCACATAAAGCAAAATCCTACTTTTAAAAAAATCAATATTTGTTTTTTTGTGTACCTCTCAAAAATATCCCCTCCCCTCTTGGCCTCTGTGCTTTTAAAAGTTTAAAGGATAATATGTGGATATTTACTCATTGTGTCAGTTTCCCATAAAAGCAGCATCCATTCCCAAGGATCGATAGAACACTGGTAGCCTGGTAGGACACAGAGATGTTGACACTGCCCTTTCATTATCAGCGTAACCCAAGAGTAGAGATGATTAAATTCTTGTCACTAGATGTTAAATTGGCCATTACCAATCTAAGATAAATTGGTCCTTAAATTTCCTATTTAAGAGACCTGACAAGGGAAGGAGAAAACACTGCAAACACCGTACATAATTTACTGTTGTTGACACAGGAGTCAAAACTGTGTTTGGCTGCATGAGAAGACCAAGAATATAGAATATAGAGATTTTTGAGAAAATAGTGAGCTCATTTTGGTGCTTCACGTGTTACTATTTAGTATGGCTTTAGTGAGAAATTACTCTGCCAAGTGCAGACTAATTTCTCAGCTCCTTTCCTTATTCCCCTCAGTTAGTGGGGGACCAGTGAGGATGGATATTCCAAGTCCCAAAGACAGTAATGCTTCTCAGTATCCGTGGCGTGCACTATGATTTAATTTGACATAAGCTATAGAGGCCCTCAGCCCAGTCGTTGTTGTTTCTCGACTCAAGTGCGACGTTTGCTCTCTCATTCTCTTCCCTACTTCCCTCCCTCTTTCCCTCATTCAGAAAATAACCCCAGAGTTACAGTCTCTGTGTTAACTCAGCCTGTCAGAATGCTTCCCTGGAGAGCTTGGACTTGAAGTTTGTCCTGCCAGTTCGACTGGTGGTGGCCCCCACTGGCGGAGCAAGGTCACAATGGGTCTGAACGTAAAGAAAATTCACACAGCCCCCACAGAAATCACACACACTGACACACACACACACACACACACACACACATACCCTATTACTGTCTGGTAATGCTAATTCCATAGTCTACAGACAATTTCTTTAAATTCAACAAAAGGGATGGTAAGCAGGCATATTTTCGTTTTCCCAGGATCACTCCAGCGTGATTGGATTTTTTGCTATAATTTCCATCCATGTAATATTAATTCTGATTGTTTTAACATGCATACACCACAATTAAAAATATTTTAAAATCAGTTTTGCCATACCTGTCAGGTTAATTTGCTCCCATTCAATTCAGAACATATAGAAAACAACTCTCTAGACGTCTAATTGGGTCGGTAAAGGTAACCATCACGAGAAGCCAACAATCACATTGCATTACAAAGCTGATATCAGGCTAAAAACTTTTACATTTTGAAAGAAGTCCCATTCACTGTGAATGAATGTGCACATTCAGGAATGCAGCGAGAGCAGAGATGAGACAGGAGTGGGAGTCTTACTTACGGTTTCTGCTTGTAAACAAGAAGAGGAAATATACTTCCACACAGCTTCCACTTTTTCCTCTCCAAAATAAATCTTTCAACCAATAGCTATAATAAAACGTTCTCTGCGATTACGTTAGGACCCGTCTGCTGTCAATCACAACACAGTCAAGCCAATGGACAAACCAAGACTCTTCCACCAGCTATAGTCCAGAAAATCAAAAAACTACATTTTACACAATTGTGGCTTTAATTTGCTGCTTTCTTTTTTACTGGCAGTAAAAAAGACAGTATTTGTTTAAAAATATTTACTTTTAAAAATAACTAAAATAAAATAAAAAATAGATCATATCTCATAACATGATAAACGCACTGGGAAATGACCTACAGTGCTGTAAAGCAGTAAAGGAATGCAGGAAATGAGCAAGAAACTCCAATCTTGAATAGTCCTTTAAGTCTGAGACTTGGTGAAATAGATCCCACACAGAGGACCTGAAGGCGCTAACACAGAATAATACCATGGAGATACATGCTTGTAAATTGCTCATAACTCGACAACTCATTTTGGTTGTGGACATCCAAATCTCAAATAAGTATCCATGTGATTATAAATAACACATAGAAAAATGGATACAACTTTGCACCGTCCATCACTGGGTCTGTACCTGCAGTACAGCCACCACTTACTCTTTTCTGAGTAAAGTACCAGTATTCATTTAGTTTGGGGAGACTGTTTACTGGACAGTGGGTGACGGTGGTGGATGATGCGTTGTATCAGTTTAAAAATGCCATAGTTCACATATAGAGGTGAAACTGCTACCAATCTTGAAGCTCATATACCAAATGTTAGTGTTTTTCCTTTACATCTGCCTACTCTGCAGGTCAGCTGCTGGGCTCTTAGCTCTGTCCCATACAGCCTTTCTCCTCACTACAACTGTGGTCAGTTTGGTCCTAAAGTGAATTGCCTTTTGCATTAAAATTGGGAGAACATGCTGTAGTCAAAGGTATTCACAGGTATACTGGGCATTTAGCATATACCCACCTATAGTAGGATAGTAGGATCACACCTTCTGTTAGCAGTAGAGCCACCTCCTGAACCAACCATGTAGCATTTCCTCTTTCCTAACCAACTGTACTTAAGAGGCATCAGTGCTGTTTAGGGTTGAAGAGACTTGCTCTTTGAGACTCAGGGACTCTAAGATAGTCTTTTTCTAGGCCTGGGCCAGGCCTGAAAAAAAATTCACAGGAAAATTAAAACAGACCCTTAAAATATTCTGAAGAAATTGTTAAAAATTTCCAAATCCTTGTAATGTAGTCTGAATAAAATAGTGTGGGCCGGTAGGCTAAAAGCCTAAAAACAGGGTACATAAGTAATTGCCTGTTAAATTACTTTTGAGTTATGGGGGACATTATTTTGAAAATGCAGGTCCCTGAAAAGGAAAAGAAACCTTGTTATGGACATATTCTGGGACAAATGAGATGTTGTTTGCCTGTCACTTGCCCACATGTGCACAGCAGGAAGGGCCCAACAGGACCTCTGAACCCTAACCTGCTACTCACAAATCCCTTTTTGAATGTGTTCATTCATGTATTTTATTTAAAGATCTTAAAAGAAAAGCAGGAGATTGCCTAACCCAATAAAAAACCAGCTCCTCCACACACAAAAAAAATCAAATGCGGCACTGTAGTTTTCTTTTGAGCCCTTGCCCCCCAGAAAATGTCTGTGCATGGCCTCGCTCACCTGTGTGTGTCTGTCAGTCAGGAAAGCTTTCAGTGACCATTTAGCGCCTGAGTGGAACGGGCGGCGCTGCAGTCCTCCCAAGCACGACGAGTTATCTAATTACGTCGCTCCTCTACCAATTAGAGAATTGCATCACACCTTTAATGGGGTTGGTCTTCTTAATCATTAATGATATGGTGTCATTGCCTCTGACAGCGTGTAGTTGTATTGTGGCGACGCGTTTTCTGTACATCCGCCCACGTACTGCTGTGAATTCCTGCAGGTCTGACACAGTTTGGCGTTAATTATAGGCGAAATACGCTCAATCTAAATCGCTGTCATGCTCATGGGTGGTGAGAAATAGAGTGTGCGTTGATGTTTTGGTATATATGCTATAAGCATCAATGCCTTAAAGTTTCAATTTCCCAGTGGTGTAGGTAGACCTCAACATGCTCCCGCTATTTTCCATATTTATCGTGTGTTTTGAGGCAGAACTCATTCACTGGTGAGGATTTTACTGCAAATGTTTTCAAAATGAGCTATGGCTCTCGGCGAGGATAACCAGTGTTTATTTTGGTTCTCGTTTCACTCATTGAGGAGACACGCCCATAGATATAGTTGATCTTCAGAGATATAGCCTACATGTAGTCAAGCAGAAGACTTAATTTTTTATCTTAACTTGCAATAAAGGTGATTAGGAATGTGAATGTGATTGCACGTGTGCGGCAGGAGGGGGCATAATATTAATACATATTAATACATTTTGAAAACGTGAAAAAAAAAATAATACCAGGCGCACTTGAATATCTTGTTTTGCAAATGATGTGTCCAGTTTTGAGACTGGCTGAGTGCCTGCTAAGATCAAGTGCACCTCAACCTTTTTTTTAATTTTTTTTTAAATTATGTTTAATTATGCTTTTAGGTGATAGTGAATGTGAGTATGAAAACAAATGTTGGCTGTCTTTTCATTTCTCTGCATGATTCATCTCTGGCTCTCTCCACTCAAGTTATTTGTAAATGATCATTCTTTTTGGGTTACTGTAGGAAATTAGACGTTTAAATGTCTTTTTGCAGACAAAACTGTTTTCTCGATATTTAATAACTGTCTTGTGGCTAAAACCCAGCATATACATTTGATTCTCTGTATAGTGTCCATGTTTCAAATGCCAAACAATTTGCAGTCACTTGGTTTTAGGTCTAACAGATGCATGCATGAAAGTGATTGGCCAAAAGTTAACATTTAAGATTATTCTACAATGATATTATTACTGACTGACCTATCTCATGTAGATCTTAGGGAATAAACTATATATACCGGTGGGAAATTAGTCATATTTTAGAAACATATGTGATAACAAATGGGTCCACAATGATTTTCTGCAAGGGGAAGGACTTAACAGGCCTGCATTCTTGTCCGTAATCGCCATTGTTATTCTACAGTTATCTCAGTTATCTGTTATCTTAATCTGCTCACATTATTCACTTATCGTATTTGTAATAGCTCAATTACAAATCTATTACCTGTCTTTTGTTATTTAAATTAAATTCAAATTAAGACGCTGCCTATGTACTACAATTGAAAAAGTTGAATTTTGTTTAATTTCCACAGAAAAATATTCACAATGGAACTATTATTCAGCAAGATATACACTGAAAAAATATCCATCTTAAAAAATCATTTAGTCTGCTAATGAGTCTTAAAATCTTATTTTTTTTATTTTTTCTTAAAACAAGTGGAAAAAAATCCAGTGGGTGCGATAATTTCACTAGTTTCCAATGCAAAGCAAATCGAATTATTGACTGAAGTGTCATTTTCTTGATACTAGTGAAACAAGTGAAAACAAGTGTTATTAATTCACCCAATTAGCAGGAGTTTTCACTCGTTTTATGACAAATAAGATTTTAAGGCAGAAGAAGAGGCTAAATAACTTGTTAAGATGGACAGGTTTGTAGCGTGGACTAACGTTTGAGCGAAATGCTCCCAGGAAACATGTTTGTCTCTATCTAGCTGAACATATTAATTCTTTAAGCATCTGGGGAAATGGCGGGTCATTTTTGTTGTTCAAACCCCACTGTATATAAGTGCTCGATTCATTTGGTCTGAGCTGTCATCCCGACTGACCTGTGCGTAATAACGCAAGTGACTGAAGGAAAATAAACTGAGTGGGCGAAGTGACCCTTTACGGGCTGCTTTCTGCTCAGACTACAGCTCCTTTCAGGGGGGTTGGGGTTAGTTTGTTGTGGCTTCATCCAGTGTATCGCTTGCAGGTGATGCCAGGACTAGATAAGAGGTCGCCGGTCCCCGCGCTCTGTCTAGACCAGGCTGCGACTTAACTAGAGAAACTGGACCGAGCACAATTTACAACAGATATTCGCCGCCGAGAAAGTAAATGACCACTGGCTTATCCTTGCTGCATAACTTAAGGGGAAAACGCCGCAGATTGAATGATAGATAAAGAAACGTAGCCTACAGGTCAATCCAGCCAGGCCAGATTGATTTAGTAGTTGAACAGGCCAAACAACTTCTTGCGTGCGTGCGTGGCTGTTGAGACGGTCTGGCCCGTCTGGTTTCCCTGGAAAGTCATCATAGGCTATATTACAACTGTTTAACGTTGCAGTGGATGTCAATCACAAATATACTCACAGGCTTTGCGTCTTGAGTAGGCTATCTTGCACGTCTCCCAAACAAGCATTTTCCTATCAAATCGCAAATGGTGAAAATCTGTGCATATGGATTTGACTTTGTCCCCATAAATGCGCAGAGAAATCACTTTTAGGCCTCTGTATTCCTCTATGATCAATTAATGTCGCTCTTAAAAATTTTAGCCAGGGACAGACCTTTATTACTTCCAGAGATGAATTTCATATAAATGGAAATATAAATAAATTTAGCTGTCGAAGAGCTTAAAATGCAGAGCGACGATGGTTTGATCTGACTTGCACCTGTACAAAGATTGTTCACGAAGACATCGTATGTATTCAGCTGTTTATTTTTTTTATCAGTTAATAATCCCGTTACGAATCGTTTTTTTTTCTAACAATAAATAATATAACAATAACTTACTTTTTGTCCGAGAAGCTCAAACAATCTGTCTCCTGACCATAAGATAAAATATTTTACAACACGAATAATTTGCGGATATCATGCTCCGACCTTAAGACAAAGACATTTGAGTCAACTGGACTCGACGACGCAATAAATGTATCAAAAAATTCGCATGTTGAAGAAATAAGACACAATATGAGCACAATGTAATGTCATCTGTCTCGACATGAAAACGGGTCCAGGTTGTAATAGAGGGAAGGTTTGTTGTAGTATATCCACCAAGAGGTCTTCTGTACATCTTCTGTCTCTGCAATTCATGCAACAACTGTTCTGCTTTTTTTGTCACTGACATCTCCAAAACGCCGGCCGTATAGTTTTGAAAAGGTCCTTAGAGTCACTTGGTGTCACTCGGTGCTTGTTCGTTTCATCTTCCTTCATGTCAGGAAATTTTAAAAACAAAACAAAAACAAAAACGCTTTCCTCGCTGTAGTTTGGGCGATGTGGTGAGCTGGTCACATGCAGGGGACCGGGATCATGCTGCTTGTCCTTGCAGGGGGACCTATAGGCCTGAGGGGCCCCGTCTCACGTCTCCACTGGACTGGGTACCATACTGTTGGGGGTGTCCGGTAACTGAGAGGACAAAGAAGTCACGTCGCTCCCCGACGAGTTCCCCAGAGACCCCGATTCAGAAAAAGACACCTGAAGTGGCAGAAAGAAGCGTGTCAGTATCAATATGAGTATAGCTGTTATTGTGTGTGTAAAAGAATCGACCCGATTATTCATTTGAAGAGATCAGTTTCCATTAGTTCCCTTTATTGTTGAGAATGACATAATGTCACCATGCATGTGGCAATTACTATCCACAGTGTGTGTGTGTGTGTGTGTGTGTGTGTGTGTGTGTGTGTGTATGTGTGTGTGTGTGTGTGTGTGTGTGTGTGTGTGTGTTCACAGGATGCATATAGCCTACATTCATGATTTGGCATTCAAATGCTTGGAACTTGTGTGTACCATGCATGCATATGTGACAGCACATGGTTAAGCGTGTGTGTGTGTGTGTGTGTGTGTGTGTGTGTGTGTGTGTGTCTCACTCAGTCTGCCCTGAACACACACACTCACCAGTTGTTGGAAGGCTGGTTGATCCAAGTCGCTCTGCAGGGCAAACTCGCTCAGGGCTTTCCATGGTGGCTGGTAGGTTTGAACTTCCACCGGGTTTCCCTGCACTGTGCTCTCATGCCGGATTGGACTCCCAGCCACAAGAGGCGTCCCTGTGAGGCCCTGCAGATTCTGAAAGAGAAATATAGCATAAGTCAAAAAACATCTGTCATCAATCTGTCAACGTGTAAAGAATGAAGAAAAACTGGTTAATTCTGGCCAATCACACACACACACACACACACATCATTTCTTTTCTAGATTTTGCACAGCGTTTCAAAATTGTTTGGCTCAGTCAAAGGGAGCATTTTCATATGTCAAGATCAAAAAAGCAAATTTGTAATATATGCATGTAAAATATTTTTTAATACATCCTCACAATCTTTATCTATCATGCATTGGGGCAGCAGGTTTTCCAAACAATTCCTTTGGAGGGGGAGCAAAGAAGGAGCAATGATTTCAGAGCAAGAGTTACTTTACAGACTCACACCAAGCTGGTTCTTTGAGGTTGTTTGTTTCGGGCCAAGCAATGGAAGCCAAAGCAGTTGATTCATTATTCATTGACTTAAAGTTTGAATACAGAATAGCAAGTGAACCATTTGGAAAGGTTACGCTTTGTCAATGTGCAAGCAGAGAAAACGCTAAAATGTAGGAATTAGATGAAAACGGGTGATCGTCGTAAGGCAAACAACCACCAATATAAACATAGATCAATTATATTTTCAGAAAAAAATACACAAACTCATGCTTTTTCCTTAAAAGAGCCTATCTTCATACAGCTCACATTGGTTTGATACTTCTTATGATGTATACTCTGCATTTCATAACATTAAGATTTATGTCAGCCTTAAAAAATGGGTTTAGCCTCCCTCACATCACCATTCATCATCTTTGACCATGATTTAATAAATAAGTATAAAGTATAAAGTTTTCCCATTGTAACTTACGAAGATGCTTACAGTCTTATCACTGTGGTGCTGCTGCTGAAGTTGCTTCATGAGGATGGATCTCTTTTTGTCTTTGCATCGCTTGTTCTGGAACCAGACCCGGATGACCCTGGGGCTGAGGCCGGTCATCTCCACCAGCTGTTCCTTCATCAGGGCATCTGGTCTCGGGTTGGCGTTGTAGCAGGTCCGCAATGTGTGGAGCTGTTTTTCATTCAGGACCGTCCTGACCCGTGTCGTCTTCTCAGACTGCTTGTGGACGTGGTTCCGATGTGGGGCCTGTCGAACCGTCACCGGGTCTGCTGAGGACAAAGGGGGAATTTATGAGATGGAAAAATCTGTCAGAAATGTCTCTTATTTAGGTAAGATATAAACAGTTAAAAAGCAACATCAGCAGCATTAGGCCTAGGAATGGTTTTGTTTGTTTGTTTACAACATTTTTTTATCATCATCATCACTTTATTATTGGGTTATCACTCTTCATTGTATTATCTTACATGCAGGAATATAGTGAAGGGTAAATCTACCTAAATTCAGCTTCCTCACTTTTATAATTGTTGAAGACAGTTTATCCACCTTTTTATCCTGACATGAATCTTTATGAGATCATTTTATACATCATAGTAGGCAAAGAAGGATCTAAATTATATGGGTAAGGTCTTTTAAGGGGTTAAAAAAATCAATTCATGCTTTTCTGAAAATATACTTCATTTCTGTTTATAGGACTATTGTTGATGGGTTACAATAATTGGAGTTCATATTTTATCCATTTATTTATTTAGGCTACCACTGCATCCCTGCTTGCATAGAAATGAAAATGAAAGAGTAGCCTATAAGGTAAATAGGTTACTAGGACAGCGAGCTGCCCAATGGTTTCATGGTAAACTGACAGGCTAAAATTCGTTTTAAAAAAAAATTGAAAAAAAGCCTGCACTTTTCATTTTATCCATTCACATGTCTTGTATTCTTGTCTTTCGTTAGCCTCTAATAATTATCTTGTTGCCATAAAATGGGAGCATATTCCATGAGGCTTATACCAAAAATACAATTAAATCAGAACAACATAGACCCTGGCCTGCTACTGAGATCTGTATTGAATTGATGCTGAGCAGTTGGCCTAAAACCGCTGTGCGCATGGGCCTGCAAGACTGTGCCATCGCTTAAAACAGTTTGAATTGTTTTGAATTATCACCCGTGAGTCCTTTCTGGTCTGAGCAGGAGGTTTCTGCACATTATTTACATTTAGCTTTGTTTTCTTTCTGTTGGCAGGTCTACCTATTGGATGACAGCTCCTGCGTGGCGACAGAAATACGAGATTATTCAGATAATGGCAACGAGTAGATTAGCGCTAATGAGATCAATTATGAAAGTAACTACTCGGAGCCTAAAGAAAGGTCGCACACCCTTTTGCCACACACGCGCACTCACACGCGCACACAAATATACGCGCAAAGAAAAAAAACTTTGCCTACTTAAAAATGCTGGCCATTTTGCACTAAAAATAGATAAAGAAAGGCCATGTGCTTTGACGTATAAAAATAAGTAATTATCTCTCTCTCTCTCTCTCTCTCTCTCTCTCTCTCTGTATATATATCTCTCTGTATATATATATATATGATTTTTAATTTTTTTTCTGATACAGTTCAAGTATCTTTTTTGTTTGTTTTAAAATATTGAGTTTGTTTTATCTACATAAACTACTATTTTTTGTTAGTTAACGCATATGCGTATATTTTATATTTTAAAATTATTTTTTTGCAAGCCATTTAAACAAAAGTATTTTTAGGACGCTCATTAATCCATTTAATGATTTATAGTATCCTCTAATAATAATAATTAATACGGATCGAATGATTTAAACGGGTTTTCTGGGTCTAAGGGAGCCAGAGTCTAATTAACTGATCTATAACATTAGTAAAGTAATAATTGTTGTTAATAATAATAACTATCACAAGATGAACATACTACTACTACTACTAATTAACATACTACTACTGCTACTACTACTACTACTACTACTACTACTAATAAAAAGAATAACGATGATAATAATAATAATAATAATAATAATAATAATGATGATTAGGATCTGACCTGCCAAGTGCAGCGGTCTGTTGGAGTGAACGTGTCCAGGGCTAATGGGGCTTCCTGCGGAGCTCCTCTCCATCAGCAGGCTGTGGTCCGCCCGGCACAGCAGCTCGTCATCCCGCAGAGAGAACTCGTCTCCCGGCAGGAGCTGCCTGCTGCACACCGAGCATCGGAAACATTCGATGTGATAGACGTTGTCCCGGGCCCTCATGACCAAGTCGCTGCTGCTGAATCCAAGGTTGCATTTTGCGCATTTTATTCCAAATAATCTGCAAAATTGAAATTGGTAAATGAGAGATGTAGAAGGAAATGTAAAAATAACAACAAGAAACAACGTTGGCTGATAAATCAGACTTGTGCGGTGTGTTTAGATTTTTCCCTACAATAAAAATCCCCTCAAATATTTTACTGGATAGTAACAGACAATATCATGGGCGTCTTTTGCAAAATTCTACATAAAGCTGAGCAGTTAAAATGATCTGGTCAGATGAAATGTAGTGGTGTTGGTCTGCTTTATTTCAAACCGTGAACATCTCTTTGTTCACGGTTTATTTGTTTATGTGCAATTTCTATCTTTATTGAAAAGAAACACACATAGGCCTAATTGCTTTAGCTATATTAGTGATCAGCAGCCTTTAGCCTTTTGGCTATAAATGACTGGATAGGTTAAACTGCATTTATTTACTTTTTATTTTGACACGAAATATAAGCCATTTAACAGGAATTATTTTCAAACGCCTACCTTACATAATCTCTTTTGCAATAGGTTTTGCCGTCCCGGACGAAGCAAGTGCAGGTCTCATCCAGGTACTGGCTGCACTCTGCACACTTCAGGCAGGCTGCATGCCACTCCAGGTCGGGGGAGACTCTCAGTATGTACTGGTCATGGATCTGACTTCCACATCCTACACACATCGCGAATCCGGACTTCTCTGCAAAGAGCCCACAGCATTGTTACCAAAAACTGAAACTGCAGCAGTATAACCCCACTATCACACGTCGTTATTCTTTGCACCTGAAATCACATGTATTAAAATAATATATTAATAGACTTGGCTAATGTGCGTCAGTTTTGCAGGGAGCTAACTCTTGATGTTATGTAACAGATGGGGATTTTTCTACTCCAAAAAACATAATTGTTTCATTTTCAAAGAACTCCCCACGAAATGTGTGCACGGCCACGAAATGCATTAGATGCAATATTACACTGTAAAGAAAATAATGTCACAGTATGTCCTGTAAGTAAATACATAATGTGTAACATCAGATCATGGATACAAAAAGCAAAAGAATATGACTCCTGGCACGACTTTTCACGCAGCAAAATAAGGATTAACACAACACCGAGCACTTTGGCATACTTACTTTTGGAATGATCCCCCATATCACCCAAGAAAGAAGAGTTGAAAATAATATCCACCATACAGGAAGGATAGAGGGGAGTGTGGTAGATGCAGAAAAGAGGTGAGGAGCTGACTGGCCCTCGGCTGGCTGCCCGATAACTTGTGTCTGTCCGGACCAGAGGGGGCGAGGAGGCTGCAGGGTCCCGTACGCTCCTCTGACGTCATGACGTCAAAACCCGACCCACCAATCGTTCTACTGCATCTCGCAGCCTCAAGAAATATACCCCACGCTATGTCTATATGACTGGAATCAAAGAATGGCCTTTTACATCCGTAACAGAAGTGTATATTTCGTTTCTCCTAACAAACGCTCAGGGAGGAAGCAGGAGACATGAAATCAAAAAATATTTGTAAGATATAAACTACAGTTAAAAAGCAACATCATCAGCTCTGAATGCTTTTGATGCACTCACGTGCTATCATCATTATCATCATCATCATCAATGTGTCAATTATATAATATATTTTGTGGTATCTAATATCATTTGCCACAAAAAAATCCCAACCCCGTTTATAACGACAAAACATTTCTGGGGGACAATTATGAAGCAATTATTGATGACTGACAAGATATTATTATAGATATTATTATTTGATCAATATGATGAATTATTAGAAGTGAGTGCCCAAACTGTCCTGCACAGACTGATGCAGCGCAGATTGATTTGATATGGCTTCCAAAAAAATGTCTCGCAATTTTTGTTTGAACAGACTTGACACAGACGCACAAAACGATATTGTGAAATGAATATTGCCTCGCTCTTCGTCCTATTAAAATGTGTCCGATCCGACAGGTAAATTCTTTGAGTAATTTGCTTTTGGACAAAACGCAGCAGGAACTCATGACACTTGACACCCCTCCTCTCTCATCCGTCCAGTCTGTTCATCTATTCGAGAACACCGCCATCTACGGGATTAAAACCAGAACTACGTTTTATTGGGAATGGTGTGAGGGGGTGGCTATTTGCTCAACTTCAATATTCAACCGAGGTGCATTTAGTGGGTATTAAATGAAAATGAAATCAAAACCTGAGACTGGGATTTTGTAAAATTTTTAATTTACTTTTAAGATCTGCATGCCATGTCCTTCATATCATTATCTGAAGACCTTACAGGCCTACCAACATTTTGCTTTAAAAAATCTCAGGTTGGGAGGTAATATTATGTGTTCAAATAAATACTATGTGGTCATACTTGAAATATGAGGCACTGGATCAGTAACTGCAGATGTCTTACTTTATTTTACAAAATATCAAGGGTGGAAAAGAATTGCATCTGTAGGTTGATATATGCTGAGAGATATGACTTCAGTGTGTGACAGAAAAACCTTAAATGTACCATTGTTTAGGTTTGCAAATGTAACTACTATTTCCCTGACACAGGCATGTATAGATACTTTTTTCATGGCCAGTGACTTATTTGTTTTAGTGTGGGCCCAACACACTTTTAGCTATTAAACTGATTTATATTTTAAAACAATCAATAGATTATTTCAGCCAGTTTCCTTTATTATGAGTATTCCTTTCTTACCAAGATCTATCTGATCTATTTATCATCCTTGACACTGCAACGAAAATGTCTTAAAATTTCAATGGCTGTTTCCAATTTTGAAGCTTTTTAAGCTTCTTGTGAGGAAAGAATCAAGTGCATCAATCTAATTCAAATATTTGAAACCATAACATGTAAATAGATTTTTGACAAAAGTCTGAATGGGTCTATTGATCAGTGAAAGTGATCTGGACAATTCATTTATCACACACAAACAGTTTGGGCCTATTCTCTTTTGACTGTGAGATTCACGGTCACATTTTTCCATAGCAGATGAAAACGAAAAGAGACTGTCCTGGAATCAAGCCCAGTTTACTTTTGTTTCATTTTATTTCATTTTTCTTTTAATTGAGATTTGCTTTCCATATTATGTTGCTAATTTTCATGCAAATTTCCATTTTGATTCAAAACATGGTTAATTAAAAAATATTATATATTTAAAATAAAAAAAATAATTTTATAGGAAATTTCATATTAGCCCCCTTAATACATTATAACCAGATTTGGTCTTGGCTCCCCTCCCTGTTTAAATTCCGCCAATCAGACAAGTACGTGTGAACGGATTCCCCTTTATATGCCTCCATTCAGCAGGTTTCAATAATCTGAATCATGGACTCTGGTACTGCCAGCCAATCAGGGCCCAGTATTGTGACTGCTGAATGGATTTCATTCAAGAAGTACCCTATTAACTGAACTAAAAAAAACCAAATAAAACCCAATAAAAAGCACATTATTATTAACCTGAATCATTGTATATTTGACAACAAATTCAAGAAAAATGAAAAATTTAGGACCTTTCATTTTATATGGAACAGTGTTAGAACATCAAGAGAGGGTTGGAAGACGAACTGATGATTATGAGCATCAGATGGTTGAATGATCATCCACACCCTACCTGACTGTGCTGTTCCCAGGATGCAGACGGAGAAGTTTCATCGAGAAAAACTACATAGGAAAGATTGAAGAATGCCCTAGAGACCTGTGCATCTTACACACTCACACACACACACACACACACACACACACACACACACACACACACACACACACACACACACACACACACACACACACACACACACACACAC
>CABFOQ010025101.1:0-12553 GCA_900660455.1 Gephyroberyx darwinii
CTAAGACACTATGTCATTTGTGCCAGGATGTTAAATTCCACTCGATCTCCTTTCTAAATATGAAATAGAAGAGGTGTGTGAGTGTGTGTGTGTGTCTGTGTGTGTTGGAGGGCGGGTTGGGGGATTAATCTTCCTTTCTTTCTGTGTTTAGGGTAAATTGCTGTCATGCTGCCTGTGTTTCAGGGTAAATAAATGCCTAAGGCAGGCAGACAGAGCTATCAATAGGTTGATCTTTAAATAACACGTGCAAGAAAAAACAGTAAAAAAATGAAGCTTGCCAAATTGCATTAATCACACAGTTGGACAACTTAACATGGTTTAACTTTGCTTAAGACTCTGTGAGGCCTGAACTGTCAGCCTGTCAGGGGATGGAGTTACAGAGATGTGTACCAATGGTGCAGTATATAATATCTGTGCTGTTATTATGACATGATAGTGTATTATTTTTCTATCAGACAGACGGGGTTATCAAAGTATATAGTATATAGTATAGATAGTTCTAACCATCAGATTGGTTAAAAGAGGCATTTCACCTATTGCATGGGTATCTATCCATTCCTTGTTGAGCAAACAATACCTGTAGTTGTGGTCTTATTTCCGTAGACCATGACCTGTCGAGAGGTACCGGTTAGTCAGAGGATGTTTTGGTAATATTGGTGACAGTTCACTCCAGTGCCCTACTTGGATGACCCACAGTGTGTACTTTGTTGCATGACTATGTTTAAAACATCCAGCATTTAGTTCCTGGCACATGTTTAGCCCTTTTTTTTATATAGTTGGTCCTTCTCTGCTAACAAAACCTTGTGTCCAGTCAGCAGTATTCACAGATAGATGGATTTTGGTGAAGGGAAGAGGGGCAGTATGGGAATGTGGATTTTCACCGGTTAGAAGAATCAGTTAACCATCCATCACAGAAAGATCAGGTTACACTGACATGCACGTTTTACCCTATCACTGGTCATCGCTTTTCTGACGGGACTGTTTTCTGTCAGTACAAGCTTATTGTCTTTCATTGTTTTTGTGGTGTTTGCGGTGGAGTAACATTTCATATCTTTATGAAAAAAATGTCAAAAATGTTATGTAACGCAATGCATTACTCATTGTTCATTATGGGAATAAAAAGAAGAAATGCAACTTTAGAACTCCATAACCTTTTATTCATATCAAAAACACAACATATATAGTATATGCCATACATACAGTTTGAAACCATTTTGTACAGTAACAGTTGTACCAACAAACCAACAATATAAATGTATACATGAACATTACACAACACATAGACATATTTACAAGCTACAACCACTACTTGCTCTCTCATACTCTCATACTACAAGCTTATCAAATTTCTTATTTCGCCATGACTCAAGAGGCTTCAACAGAAAGTTTCCCCTTTATTTCTCACTGATCCTATAGGGGCAGCGATCACACACTATGTAGACTACCATGTAATTCAACTACCCCTCCAAATGTGCTGTCTGAGCTTTATATGGGTGATACCATCAAAGAACCGTAGATAGCAATGTGGAATGGCCTGATGTCAGCAGAAGAGCTGATCGGGGATCTGTTACTAATGAGTCAGATCTGATAGACACAAGCTTTGGTCAGAATAAAAGCTGATTGAGGATCTGATAGTGAGGCAGACTGGAGTTTTAGGGAGTGTCAGTAGTAGTGCACTGCGACTGACTCAGCTGTTCCTGTGGGAATCAGACCCTTTTTACTCTACTGTCACACGCTATAGTGATCTCAACTGTCTCAGTCAGCGCAAACATGAAGCTATCGGTGTGTGTGTGTGTGTGTGTGTGTGTGTGTGTTTAAACAACGTTTGCTCTTTTTCTTTTCTCTCAGCACAACCTCTTCACCACAGAAGTGATCAGACATGTACAATTTCCCGAGTCTGTTAAAAGTCTTTCCAAGCAATTCTTTTCCCTCCCCTAAGTCTCATCAAACCTCTGTGCCCTCACGGGGGTAGAGGATTCCTGCTGACCCCAGTCCGGGGTAGAAATGCCCATTGAACTGAGTGAGGATGGGGCTACTGTACCCAAGGGAAGAGTGGGTGGGTGAAGAGGAGAGCGCAGGGGGAGGTGGCAGTGGTGATGCCCACTCTGGAGCACCTGAGCTGGGGGAGTAACTACCAAAGCTTCCAGGCTGCGTGGGCCTCTGAGGCCCGTCCATGGGGAGGTTGATCTGAAGTGGTCTGCTTAACCCGTCTCCACCAACCTCATTGGCTGCTCCAGCCGTCACTCCAGACATCTCAGATAAGAAGCTGCTCAGACAAGGTGCCGGGCCTGATGATGAAGGGGAGGGAATCCTGTCTGGTGTGGGGGAGATGTCAAGGGCGGTGTTGCCAGAGTGCTTGGGGCTGCCCCTATCACTGTCAGCTGACTCAGGAGCCCCTGAACCCCCATCCCCGCCACAAAGGGAGTCGGACTTCCTCTTCCTTTTGCGGCGGAAGTTTCCATTGTCAAACATCTTCTCGCAGTTTGGGTCTAGCGTCCAGTAGTTGCCCTTCCCTATAATATCAGAGAGAGTAGAGTGGGTGAGTTGGTTTAGATTCTACACATGGGCCAGAAGGTTAACTTATGAGGAGTACATACAGTAATACAGTCAAAATATAAATGTTAATGTAATAGTACAAAAACATTCAAAACAGTAACAAGACACAGGTTTGTCAAACACGTTAGAAAATAAGTAATTACCTGGATCATCCTCGTCTCTTGGTACTTTTTTGAAGCAGTCGTTGAGTGACAGATTGTGTCTAATGGAGTTCTGCCAGCCGGCCTTGCTCTTGTTGTAGAAGGGAAAGTTGTCAGCCACGTATTGGTAAATTTGACTCAGTGTCAGTCGCCTATCTGGAGCTCCATGGATGGCCATGGCGATGAGGGCGGAGTAGGAGTAAGGAGGTCTGACCAGCTTCATCAGGTCTTCCTGAGAGGGGAGAGAGAACCAACCCAGTTCCCCCCCTGGACCCCCAACCCCAGTGGCGCCTAGGTAAGGCCTCTGCATGCCATAGTGCTGAGGGACAAAGGGGGGTCCAGGGTTCCCTGGTGGGCCAGTGGTAGCCAGGTAAGGAGGTGGGCTGATCCCAGAACCGTTGAACCAGAGGTAGGGGTTGGGAGAAGAGGTGGTGTAGTCGTTCAGGTCATAGGACGACGGGGTGGTGCGCTGAGGGCTTGGCAGCGAGGGAGGAGGGTAGTAACAGTCACTATACATGCTGAGCTCAGGGGGCTCCTGGCCGAGGCTAGGGAACTGCGGGCCACACCGAGGAGGAGATTGGCCCTGGGCCTCAAATGAAGACATTGTGGAGGTAGAGTTTGTTCTCACCTTTCCGGGGGTTTTCTCAAGCCTTTGCCCTTGGTCGTCCTTTCTTTCTGTATCAAAATCTTTTGCCTTGAATTTGGTAACTCCAAAAGTCCTTTTCTTGTTCAGTCCTTTGCAGGTCTTTTCTGTAGTGTGTCAGTTAATCCAAATGATCTATAGGCTTCAGAGTTTTTCAGGTGCTACTTTTGCCTAGAACCTGTCACCTCTTTGCCCTTGCTTTATGTCAGAGATGTCACCTGTCACACCTGCTTTATCTGTTTCCCTGGAAACACCCACAGTCTCTTTTGATTGGTTGTTTTCTCAGGTGAGGATCTTTTTCTGTTTTCCCTTTTTTCTTTCGTCAGCTAGTTCCTCCAGGGGTTTTGCTCACTCTCAATTAAATCATTTTCCATTCTCCCTGTTACACCAACATTAATTGAGTTTATAATTAGCTGCAGTTATTCTGTAATTATAATGAAGCTGGTTTAAATAGGCTGACTTCAAAAAGATATTTGCTTAAGTTGTTTTGCTGAGCCTATTTGGGTGAGGAATTTTAATTGTTCTTTCTTCCACATTCTATTCTTTTGATCATGGACAGTTTGGTCTTTATTTATAATGACATGAACAAGCTTTTGCTACAGTAATACCTAACACTGTCTTGTCATCAATTGAAAGTGATCGATTTTGTGGACACATTGTAGAGTTTAATTGTATTGTAAATGTGAATTCTTAATCTTAATCTTCTTAATCTTAATAATCTTTTATTATTATTTTTTTCTCTCTCTCTTTTCTCTCTTCTCACTCTCGTTCCCTCTATTACTACTTGTTAAGTACTTATTAATTAACATAAATATTTGTTGTTTTTGTTGTAGTATTTGTTGTTGTCATTACTATCATTATTATTAGTAATATTGTTACTGTTATTAATGTTGTTATTGAATAAAGCAAAAAAGTAAATGTGAATTCTTTTTTGTGCTTTTTTCCTTGTTGTCAGTTTCCTTTCCTCATTGTGAAGCACTGCTGGTGGCACCACCGTGTGGCCAAATGAGCTCACAACACCGTGGTCATGCAAAAAAAAAAAAAATGAAATCATTTGAATGGTAGGTTAATTGTTTGCTAACTTATTCCCGTATGAAGAACTATAGTAATCCTACAATACATTTTAGAAGTATACTGTACAAATATTACAGGAAAAGTCTAAGTCCTTAGAAAAATATTATTGGAATACAATATGAGAATACCATAGGAGTTACGAAATACCCTAAAGTACGATAAGGACACTATAAACTGATTATTGCGTATTACAGACAATTAATATTGTAGGAATTTCATAATTTCGATTTTTTTATCGGCCTAATGACGCGTCGGCACGTCAAGTTGATTGTAACGTTCTTCAAAACGTTCAACGTTCAAGTATTAACGTTACGTACTTTATAAAAAGGATTCGAGAGCTTATCGTAAGTTTTGAACATTTTGAATTGAATTACCCTTAAATAAAATTGAGGATAGCACATGTGTAGTAATTCGTCTTAATAAGTGGTTTATGAGGCCAATATTTTGATGAAACCATGAAGGCTAAGTTTCGCCAAAGTTAGCTAAATTAGCTTGCTCGGTCACGGTGTCGTTAGCTAACGTTAGCTAAGTTACCATGTCAGTAAAACTTTAATGATAGCTATCAGTTAGCTGACGTTAGATTTGGCACAGATGTCAATGCGCGACCACTGTTGATGAGAATATTGCCGGTTTAGATGGCCGATTCACCTTCCTCCACTGAGCTTCAGCAGAATAGCAACGAAGACATACTGGAGTTGAACAAGGATTTGGAGAGGATGATTGAAGACGTTGAAAATATGTCAGGTTTGGAACTGTCTTTTACCTCAATGTTGCCCGGTGTTAACTTACCCAAACAGGCTTTAGTATATGGAATTTCAGATGTCTTTGGCAAGGACCTATGATAGCTGAAATGCAACATAAAATGACATATAAGGCTATACTACAATTCAATTTCTTTTCTCCACACCTGTAGTACAGCAGAGCTTGATGACCTATGACATGGTGCTACTGCGGACCAGCCCAGAGGTGGCAGACTCCATGCGGAGACTACAGGAAGCCTATCTCAACTGCAGGATTGCTTTCTGTGGGGAACGTGACCAGGAGCCAGAGATGGACAAGTGTCTTGAGCCTGTGCTAACACCAGCTGCCACACCATCTGATATGTGATGTGATTTATAAATATTTCAGATCACAGAATACTGAAGTGAGATTGCCTGTTAAAACACAGTGTTTAATTGAATGCTGCATTACAACATCACTGTAATTACTATGGCGGAGGAGATATTTGGACTGTCTGTCTGATATGTTTGAGGTCAAAGACTATGTTTCACTCAGTAGTGTATAGGCCATAGCCCTTCGATTAGTTGATGGTGTCCTGAAAATAAACCTCGTGCTGTAGGTACTAAAGATGTGTGCTCTCTGTTTTGCCTGTTGAATGGAAAAAAATAAATAAGATTGAACAGATAATGCTTCAGTTGGTTCTTTTTGTTGTAGACGTACACGTCAGACAACCAATCCCATCAAAAATTACACTTATTTGCCTTTTTTGGCTAAATGTTTAATTGAATTTATTTGTCAGAATAATAACATGGACATTCAGAATTCCTTTTTTTCAATCCTTTAAAAGTCTACTTTGCCTTTGCCCTTTCTCATGGTGGTGTATGGTATTTGATGACAGTTCCACCTAACCTGTTGTATTCCTATTTTATGTCTTTCAGATGGAAAATACAGAGATGAGCACAGAACAAATTGATTCCACTGACTCCATTGATTTGGACCACATACTAAAAGGGCTGGACTCCTTGTCCAACTGCATGGACCAACTAGCATGTACGTATGGCTTTTATTCTCCTTTACACCTCCAAAATACCAGCCATGATCAATTATGCCTCCAAAATGACCTTGCAGGGGTCGCAGAATTTGCAAATATGCAAACCACATAATGTAGCTGTTGAACTAGATCTGAAATGTGATATCCAGATGTGGATTATTATCAGCCAACTGCTGTGCAATTTAGCCATGCATATAGACCAGTGTTACTGAATGCCAACATGTCTGTCAGATGAGTAGATAGGAGTAACTGAAGGATCTCACATACAGGGTTGTCCATCAGACCACCACACGATGTAAGACATGAATTGGCAGCTCTATTTCAGCCAGGGGGGACAGTTGGTGGGCAAGCCAGAAATCAGACAGTAATCCCTGTACTGTGTTGTCAGACTTGATTATAACTACCTGCTAATTTTAATCCCTCAAAGCCCGGAGGCCAGGGGAGACATCAGGGGTTTGTTATATCACATTCAATCTTTAGATGGAATCATGGCTCTGTCACGGTAACGCTGACACTTGGATATCCCAGAATAAATAGCAATTGTTAAAACACGCAGAGTAATGTTTACAAAGATAAGTTGTTCGGGCAATGTACTGGTACTGCAGTAAAATACACTCCGGCAGTTATGCGCTCAAATGCCTGCACTTCTTTTAGTGGAAAAAATAAGTGCACTCTTTTTAATGAATCTTGGATGTTTGTAAAGAGGAAATTGGAGCTTGTGTCTGTTAGTTTTACATATCAGGCAAATTAGGTCTCAAGTCTAGTTCAAGTGATTTATTTCTTCCTGCAGTGCGGACTCAGCTGAGGCAATGTGATCTCATCGTATCCATTGGCCGCCCTGACAAGCTGGCGTTTCTAAAAAGAGCCCAGGAAGGAGCAAAACGATCTTGTGCTAGACCGAAATCTGAGGAGTGACGGAGGACCAGAGGTAACGGTATGTATCTAGAAAGCATTGTTTAATAATATCTAAGATCAGCCACATATTCATATTTTAGGGAAAGCATCATTCCTCTAACTGTTCTTCCTGATTACTGGATAAATGCACGTGGAGGAAACAAAAAAGGGAATTACATAACAATGACCTTTGTGGGATACCAGGATTGTAACATTCATCCAGATGTGTTTGAAAGGCTTCCAGATAAACCACACACACATTTGCATACACAAGCACAGACACAGACACCCATGTTAAACCCGGCATAGGTACTAGTCAGAATCCCACAGGGTGCAGCAGATAGCACTGCCTCTGTGCTCCAGCGCTCCTGTCCATGACATCAATGAGCTGCAGTGGGGTGTGTGTGTGATGTCTAATCATCTCCTTCACCCCAGGGAAACTCTACATCACAGCAGCACACAAAAAAGATGACAGTTAGGGACCTAATAACACAGAACAGCACAAGTCAACTGCAAGCAATCCCTAAGGTGTGGTGCAACATGTGAAATTTGTTTTTACTTTACTTTTAGTGTACAAACTGGCATTTTGTTTGTAAACATTACAGAACATTTGGTTTTCATTAATTTGAAACATTATAGATAATAGCATCATCATTTTTTAGTTTACCTTGGTGTTAGTGAGGCCAGAGCCCAGAGAATAGAAGTTGCCTTGGTTACGGATCTGGATGTTGTAGACCTTGCCTTGGTTCAGCACCATCAGGGTGTAGGGCTGCTCAGATGAGCCTTTTGAGCTGTCCCTCACCACAAATGCACCATCCTTACAGACACACACGCACACAGTGTCATGCCACATCACGGTTTTCATATTATATTGCACACAAAATTCTGTGAAATTTCAGCCGTGTGTTTGTGTATGTGTTTACTGTATGTGTTTGTGTTTCTGCTCCAGCAAAAGAGGCTGTGGCCCATCCTGACCTTGTTCAACTGCCTGAGAGCAACTTCAGCCTGGCATCTGGTCACCTGTCCTCCATACCACCTAAGATCCATACCCTGGGCTCACCATAATGAAACACAAACACGCACTCGTAGTAAGGAATGGGAAGAACTGTCTTCATACTCATTTCTCTGTTGCAATGAAAAATGTGTGGTGAATAATTGTCACAAATAAATTTAACACCCATATTATTAACCAACCAACCTAGCCAATAAGATGTCATCTTGAACGTTCTCATACAGACATAAGGGTCTCCACAGTTGCAATCGTTTTACAACATCGCCATCTGCTGTTCTCCTTCCCAAATTACTCAAGTTGTGTAATTATCAAAAAAAAGAATAGCCTGGATCACGATTAAATGCCTGTTCCCCAAACTGCACAGTATATAGTGATTGGAACGTTATTGTGACTCAACTCACCTTTGTTTGTGCTAGCATTGAATTGTGAATGTTAGCAGGTTGCAGTGGTGGTGGAAGAGGTGGACTTGGTTTACTGGCCCTGGGAGGGAAGACATGTCATACAACATCATTATAATAACTGTGATGGAAATCTGAGAATGAAGAGACTTTCAAAGCATCAGAGTTGTCTTTTGTGATTATTTAATAAGCTTGCTGCAGCAAGGGTCAGAACAATACAGAGTACAGAGTAGTCTGTCAGAGTTCGAACACAGAGAGTCGAGCACGACAGGTTTTTATAGCATACAGTTCAAAGAAAGGTCAAAAGATGAGACCCAGTTCAGACAGATTTAGAGCTGCGGTTATCGCCCGAGACATACGTTCCAAGAACTAGACTGTGGTTACATGTGGGTGCGTATTCGTAGACTATTGCAAAATATAGCATGGCTGCAGATGATAAACCACAAGGTGCACAAGTCGATACCTCTCCATCTCGTGCTATGCACCTGTTGTGCTGGTAAGGCATATTGCTTTCAGTAAATTTCCATTACATAACCTTATTAACTGCATAAGTGTGTGTGTGTGTTCAGGTAAGGGGCTGGCTGTGGTTATGAGTTGTTACCTTACCTCTTGGAATGATCTGGTGGCTTAGGGCCCTTTTGTTGAGACGGCTTGTTGGTGGACAAGGAAGTAGAGTTGAAAGGGCCGCCCTCTCCTGGACATGGTGTGTAGTGTAAATGGGATTGTGTTAGATTGTGGCAAGAGAGCGTAACATTTTGTTGAACTGTAATAATTATCCCAAACACCACATATGTACATAAAATATCTGGACATACTTGATTTTGAATCGTTTCTCTTGGACAGGCCAGATTGGCCAAGCTTCTCACTCCTACGAATATCGGGAATGGCTAGGTCAGTTGGTGCTAGGGGTGGGAAAGTCCATTTATATAAGACTTAGATCATCATTGTCCTAGGCCTTATACTTCTGTTTAAAACATCACATCCCTAAGTCATCAAACGTACATTTCAACAGCGTTTGAGGTGTGCGGTCCATTCTTGGTGGAGGAGGATGATCCAACTGACAAAAAGGACAGGATGAGAAATATGACTTTAAAAAGGAACAGCTGAAGATAATGCATTTCAGTGTGAGAGCATGAAAAAGGATTTCTGATCATAGGACAGACATTGTACTCACTTGGCTGCGGCTGGCAGCTCCTGTTTGTGGACTGTCAGGAGGGGAGAAGGTACGGACACAATCTACACATACAGACAGAAAGTGAATGAATCATATTGGACATTCTCATGGATTATGCTTAGCAAGCATAGCAAGTGAAGAGCAAATAATATAACAGCTGAGTATTTATCCGTACATGTAGCACTGTCATCATGGTTGCTTTCTTATACCTATGTAGTCATCGTTCCCCAGAGGTTTAGTCAAACTCAGGTGTCGAGAGAGCTTCTCTGTGTCTGCAGAGGGAGGCAGCTCATAGTCATCTTCTCTCTCCTCCTCACTCTGCCCATCTTCCCACAGGGTGCAGATATAGCCGTCCTCCCCTTCCTTGTATTCTGGAGTCTCATACTCATTTTCACTTTCTTTGTCCTGATCACAGGCCAGACAAGTGACACATTAGTAGTTAGCACATAACACAGACAAGATGCTGATGTACAGAATACAGTTTTATGAACTATACCTTGTGTTATATGCTGAATATGCAATAACATTGTAACTTCATTTCTAATCATTTGAGTGCATCATATCAGTGTTTACTAGGTGTATTGTAGTGGGCCATTTTATGACTTACGAACTCGTCCGAGTCCCAAGCTTCTTCCTCCTGTACAATATCTGACGATAACAGGAGCAGTAGAGAGAATGGCATCAGTCATAATGCTTCATGATATCAGTGGCATAGTCGTACCTACGTTTTCCTTACCTTGTTCAGGATGCTTTGATGCCTTTGATCTGTGCAAGAATTTTTAAGATATCAGAATTATACATTGATGTTCAACACATTCAACAGTCAAATAACTTGTGACAGCCGTTATCTCACCTTTGACCAAAATCCTTCTTCTCTGCACCTTTTTCGATTTCACTGTGTATCTTGGTGATTATTCTAGAAAGATACAAGACCAATATCTCAGAGATATATTTAGTATTTAGACTCTCTGTCTGTCTGTCTCAAACCACTTCCTGCTACAATTTTATACAGATGGTGTGCAGTGAGTGCATCCACATTCTTTTCTGTGTTGTCATGCATGATCATGATGAGCCTTTGTGCATTGCTGTAGCTACTGACTAATGTCAAATTGGATATTTTATGAAAACCTTTGGTTTTACGTCTGTTTTGTGTCAATGAAATAAATATTGAATCAGACTCACGGAACATGAATGCTGGGGAACGTTTGAAGCTGGCTCTCGGTCATTTGCTGGATGATATAGATTTAAAAATGAATAAAGCAGCATTTCAGAAATCCAAACGAGGTATTTAACAGAACTGGAATTATCATTAAAACTGAAAAAGGCTGACACGTATTCTCACACACTCACCATGAACTGTGCTCCGGTGATGGAGCCCTTTATCACCACTCTGTCACAGCCTGGTAACCTCAGCTGAGAAGAGATGTCAGAGACTCATAGCATGCAAACAAACACAACCACTGAGCTGTGTGTGATATCGTCAACAACAGGGAAATTCACTTTCCCAAGGATGTTTTTAGATATTATACAATTGTCCGTTTTTCTCACTTACAATTATTTGATATTGTAATAACAATACTGAATGGGGCAGGGTTAGGGTCACCTCAACTGAAATAATAAAATATATTACTGCGGGAAATATTAGCCCAGAATTGAACAAGACAACAAATGTGATTGATACTTATGTGTTATGTTCAACTGAATATGTAGTGAATTGAATTGATTCCCTCATTGCCCCTCAGTTTATTTTTTTAATAGTTCAGAAGCTGACTTTATGTTCAGGACTGGTGAAATAAAGCTACTACATTTCTCATAGTAGTATTTAAGTGCACACCGTTCATTTTAAGATCAATAATCAAATTGTTTAATGTCACGTGTTAAATTAGCCTAGCGATAAATACAAAAGCTCCACGACTATTACAGAAATTTGTTTTTTCAGCCCTAGTGTGAATTTGGTCTTTGCGTACTCACCCTCTTCATATAGTCAGCCAGAGTAGGGGCGCTCCATCCCATCACTTCCACCTTTGGAGGAACGTTGTCAAAACTCATGCTTGTCTCTCATCAATATCACATCCAACAAAAAGAGGAGCAATTTACTTGTATCTGCACTTGGCTCACAAAATTGTTGCTCTTGAATCCCACAACATACGTGACCTACTCTGCAAAGCTAACAGCTTAGAAGGACCTCTCTGTGCTCTAAATAAGTGTGTCGTCTTTTTACCCCCGCCTATCTTTATTACGACTATTAACTGTAATAAGGGAAGTTTCAGTGGTGGCAGAGGATGTAACAGAGGTCTATATGTAAACACAGAGACTGCTAATAATAACTTTGAATACATATGCTACCACAGACATGTAGCTGCATACAAAGACTATCTGTTCTAACTTCTGGTGTACTGTCTGACCATATTTTGACTTTTCAATGGCAGGGTCTTACTAAGAGATACAAGCAGTTTAAACGTTTTGTAATCTAAACAGCCTGACTGGGGTATTCATGTGGGCATGCCTTTCCATATTGTTATATGATAACATATTAAGGAAATAGAGTTTTTTGTAAGATGGAACTTTATTGATATACGTGGGGAAATAAGTTTGTTGCAGCAGCAAAAGTAATCTATCTATCTATCTATCTATCGATCTATCATCTATCTATCTATCTATCTATCTATCTAGAGAGAGAGAGAGAGAGATGATACTTTATTCCAATTCATAACATTTAGGCTATTCACATTTGTGAATTGCTCCACTGATGTTGTGCGTGGGTTGTAAACTGATGTCCAAGGCTTCTACAGATCTTGTGAACAAGCAATGGGGCAGCCCAACCCCAGCCTGTCCTGTGTCAGGTCTCTTGGTATCTCACACCCAGGTGAGAAAGGAGGGCAAAGAGGAGA
>CABFOQ010025101.1:12573-52075 GCA_900660455.1 Gephyroberyx darwinii
CCCCCCCCCCCAGACCCCCAGGCCTGTCTGGGGGAATACATGAGTCACCCTGGGGGGTCCTTGTGGGAGATCATCCCCCATGCCTGCCTCCTGATTGGGAAACAAACCACCAGGAAAGACATAATAGTGCCACTGTGGAGGAGGCATGACGTATAATTAAAGGAATAAGTAAATAAAGGAAGTTATGGAACATTTGTAGCAGCTACTAAATATTTCAGTGAAAAGAAATATTTACTTACATTCTCATACTTCAATTTTTAACATTGTTATATTCTGCATGTATCATTGTTTGATATGGTGTACATACTGTTACCTTCATATTTTATTTTTTATTATTACATATATACATGCTGATATTTAAATAGGGCACATACATGAGCGTATGCTTACAAAAACCCAAAATTGTTTCCATTTTATTTTATTGCTTTATTGTGTCATTAATACTGTTTCATTGTTTTGTTTTTCTCTTTCATATTGTTATATTGTATATTCCTTATACTCTGTCTTTTATTTCTGCTGAACCCTATGACAATTGTAATTACTGCAATTATATAATAATAATTTATATAATTTCATCTTCATCAAAAAAGGGGGGGGGAAATATGCCAACTCCAAGAAACAGACTTATTTAAAGGAAATGTACTATTGTACTACTAATTTATTAACTACTGCATCTCTCTCATGAAGAAACCCTTTCAGAGACAAAAAAAAGGGGGGGTTTATCAGTTGACACTAATGGGAGAACAGATGCTGTCAACTCACCGCTAGAGCACAATTGAACAATAACATTAGGTCAGCATATGCTCATATGGGACCAATATGGCACCAGTAATGGACCCAGTGGAGAGCAGAGATAAGGGGCGGACCAGTGAGGGCTTCCAGTGGGCCCAGCCTTCATTAGCACACAGCAGGACAGCATGGGAAATACAGGACCTCCCCAGAGGCAAACAGACAAATGGAGAAAGGGAGGGATGGCCTGTGTGTTCTGTGTTCTGGTCTGTCATTTTATAATGTGGGAATGTTGTTTGTTCTGTTTTCTAATGAAGTTTTAATCGGGTTTGTCGTGGGAGTTTCACAGCTTTACAAGTCAGTTTCTGTCACAGTAGGAGCTTAGGGCACCCCGTTTAGGCCAGAAAATCCACTTTCACCTCAAAGCAGGTCATTTTCTGAGTTGATGTGTTGACTTATGAGGTAATCTTTGTAATCAATCCAGTATCAGTTGATATATCAAATAATAAATAGCAAACACTGTAGATCCCAATGGAGAGTCTGACCTAATGTGCAACAGTTGTGCGTGAGCTACTCTGACCAAAGAAGAAGTAATAATTGATGTTGCAATTTCTCAGTTAACATGCTATTTACTCCTTCCAGATAATTGGTCTGTAAAGATAGTGTAACAGCTCACAGACCAACCCCCCTTTTCTGTTAGACCCCCACCCCCTCTCCCCCAGGCACGGACCCCCTGATGAAGGTAATATCCATGCCATCACTCATTTAGCTGAGACAGTGGCAGATTTATGACATTTCCAGCAGAGAGGAAGATTTCTGGAGATACAGGGGGTAGGGGCAAGGCGGAGTCAGATGAATGACTTCTTAGAAACAGATCATGGGCGGAGACTGTGCGTTAGTGCTGCTCTTTTAAGAGTAATTGCAAATTATAAGATTGGAAATTCAAATCGAGGTGCAATATGACTCACATTATTGTATTTATTTTCATTTCATCAGTGTGGTATACTTTTTGGACGTATAATTTTATAACTGCATGCCAATGTGACACATTTTACTGCCTGGTCGACTCTCAATGGACCTCAGAGAGAGACTGGCGGACTGGTCTAACATTTCTGTTACAGACTGACAACGCGTTTCCCCATACGCTTTGATTTATTGTGATGCATTTGCGTTGCCCTGTGGGGTGCGACAAAGAGAAGGCTACAGTGTCCCGGATTATCATGCCAAATACCTAAATTACCGGTAGAAATACTTCCCTAATTTGTCCTTCAAAGCCCTGTTCCTCTTGGTATGTAATCAATGCAGGTTAACATCAAAGTGTTACTAGATCAACGCTGGATCAACACCTTGCTTAGGTGTGAACTGCACCATGTTACCCATGTAATCCTCTTTTCGGTGTATTCCCCGCTCCATTCTTATTCTAATAGACACAACTTGATCCTATATCCCTTGCCATCAAACCTTATGTGGACTGTATGAGGGGAAATCACGTGACCTATTCTAACCCAAATAAATAAAAAAACATTCATAACTTCGTTTTAAAATTTCCGTAGTTTATTGTATCTTATAAAACGGACACACATGGTACATAAATAGATGATAAACTTTACATTTGTACAAAAACAACACGAAGACAAGAATGAAAAGTGCAAATATCAGGCCTATCATTCACACCAGAATCCAGGGTATTACTTGATGGACCTACTCAACTGACCGGCAGAGCCATTTTTGACATGTAACTTTCTTCTGCAGCAAGGTCTATTTATGTCCACGATATCGTCTTCTAAAGACGTGTCCGTGAGCAGCTTCCCTCTTGGCGCACACATGTTTGACTATAACTTGGGAGCAGTCCTCACACTTCACCTTGCAGCACCAGTGGAATTTACAGTTGCAGCTGCTGACCACCTCCGTGCGCCTCTCCTCCACCCTCAGGCCGCATTCATGACACAACCTGCGGCAGCTCCGTCTCTCCCACTGGGTTAAACCGTGCCCTTGCTGCTGCAGACACTCCCGGCCCTCGGTGCCATGCAGCCCCAGACTGGTGTTCTTCTTGCAGTAGTCTGGAGAGTCCTCCAGGTAAATCAGCTCTGTCTCGGCGATGCTGCTGAACGCGTCCACGATGGCACCTCGATTGTCCGCGCTGTTCCCAGCCCTCATCCGCCTTTTGTCCAGCTCCAGTTTCTGGGCCTGGTCGTGCTTGGCCTTCAAGTAGTTACCAATGTCCCTGAAATCGGACAGCTGTGTCCAGCAAGTTTGGATGCTGCAGCTCTCAGACATGCCATGGCATCTGCAGATGCGCTTCATTGTTGCCTTCACAGCCTGTTCAAAATCAGAAAAGTTAGGGCTTCGTTGCAAACAACTCTAGTTGAATGAGATTGAAAAAACGAATAAGGAATGCATAACATCATGAAGAAGTTAACTGCTGTTAACTAAATGATCAATTTCAGGTGTCAAAAAAAGTGCAAAAGCTCACCAGCCGTCCGGCCTCGTTGTTGTGCAGGTTGACAGCAGCCCGGGAGTCCTGGCCGGTCTCCAGCGCGTCCACGTACTGTTTCGAAATCTTCTCTCCGAAATCCACATTATCGCTACAGCCACCCCATAACCAGCCACGTCCGCCTGCACACAAAAAATCATTTTGACGTCAAAGGAAGATCGCTTTCACCGATGCGAAACCTCCCCATATGGAAAAATACATTTCACATATAATAATAGATATTGACCAATCGAAATGAAGGCTTTATGTTTTTCCCCGGTGTGTTCAAATTGACACAAGTCTGGCTTTACCAATTTTCCCGTTCTTTGAGACGTCGCAGCCGCAGTTGTCAAGGTCCCCCAGACTACAGTTCCTGGTCAGTGTGTACATGACCCCTGCTGCACTGATGGCGTGAACGAAAGACGTCTCTCTGGTGGCTGTGAACGAGGGACAATTCATAATCGAGGATGAACAATGATGGACACTTTTCTCATACACGAAAAAATATGGCCATATTAGGCCAGTTAGGCCGCAGATTCTGACGTGTTTCAAAATATAAGTAAATATATTTAAGAATAATATAGCTTTACAAGCTATTTCCAAATGTCGGTAGCCTAAATATTGTTAGAGTTTAAATATACCCTGAGATGAACACATAGGCCTATTTCAAATATCCATAAATATGTTCAGGTGGTACATATGAAGGTGGTCGTCTTTGTAATGTTGACAAATCGTATATATATATATGGGCAAACGATACAACATTTTGTGTGGCTTTCATAACATATAGGTTGTTAAAATGGATGCACATACGCAGACGCGGTGGGCTGACGGTAGTTTTGCGCATGAGATCAGCTTTCACAGAATTTTCTGAAGTTATAGACCCAGCATCCTTACATAATTGTGCAGGAAGGGATTGCATTTAGAGACACAACCTACCGCTTCTTAGTCCTTTCAGTTGGATGGTGCTGTCGGGACAGTTCCACCTATCCCAAGTAAACTGGTGTTTACACTCCTCTATCCCAGTCTGTGCGCCCACCTGCACGCTGCTTGCATAGGTCAGATAGGCCTGCAGGACAGGTAGTGACAGTCACTTTTTACTCTGCATGCCAGTAAAAAAACTCTTCACTACTCACAATTTAGTTGAAGTTTAATCTAATCATCTAAATTTTAGAATATGGCAACAATCCCCAAATAATGATTCAACAACACAGAAAAAAAAGTTTCGAATGATTAGGCCTGTCTTTTTTTTTTTTACCTTGGGTCCTGTCATAAGAACGTTATTTGCGGCCCTGTGAAGAAGAAGAGAGAACACACAAAGATCATTTGAGAAATATATAAAACCGAACATGTTTAACAACCATGCAACGAACTGTATGATGAGGCCTTACCAAGCATGTCCCGGGCAGGTTTTGTAGTAAAGAAGTGGCAGCAGCCAAAGGAATGAATAAGCCATTTTGAGTACTCACAGTAGGCTAACCCCACAAAGAAGAGATCTTATATTTGCGCCGGTGTGTTGCAACTTTCTCTTTTATTTGAATGTGGGAACAAATGAAACTCTTGTTCTTTGTCTCCACGGTCCTAGAAAGCGGATTGGGCGAGGAGTTCAGGAAACGCCTATATGCGCACTTCAAAGGGTGGCATTAGGCAATAGTTTATTTTCTACCCTAAGGCTGCATGACACCAGGGCACCAATATACAAATAACGGAATAACAATTCCAAAGCTCTGACCCATCCACACAAATCAAACCGAGACGTACATATTATTAAAATATTTATTAAGTAATTTTCAATGGAAAATGCATATAACATAAAATATTAGACAATCTACAAACAGACCACAAAGAAGACAAATCTAACAAAATCCACCATAACATAAACTCTCAAGTGATAAAGGAGAGTGAGCTTGCATGGGAATTTTGGGCTCATGAAAAAAAAAATGTAGTTATATGTACAGAATGTTTGTCAAGTCAATTCAAGTAAGATAAAGTGCATTGGAAGGCTGTCATCTGATATGGCAATGGGAGCCATGGATATGACATTTGTTTAATACATAATCACGATGATTGATTCACAAATAACAAAGATTTTATATTGTCTTAATGCGTGCGTCACCACTGGCAATCAGTGCCGGCGCGCACGCTGCCTCCTCTTCGTTTTATTCTGTGGTTTTCGCCCTCTTTCCCTACGTGCGCAGTAATATTTGGTAACAACTTGCGTGCATTTCTCACATTTAACTGTGCAGCACCAGTGAAATTTACAGTTGCAGCTGCTGACGACCTCAATGCGCTTCTCCTCCACCTTCAGGCCGCATTCGTGGCACAACCTGCGACAGCTCCGTCTCTCCCATTGGGTCATGTTCTTGCCGCCCTGCAGACACTCCCGGCCCTCGGTGCCCTGAAAGCCCATACTCTGGTTCTTGAGGCAGTAATCTGGAGAATCCTCTAGGTAGATGAGCTCCGTCCGGGCGATGCTGCTGAAAGCGTCCGCGATGGCACCTCTGTTGTCTGCGCTGTTCCCAGCCCTCACTCGCTTCTTGTCCATCTCCAGTTTCTTTGCCTTGTTGTGCTTGATCTTCAGGTAGCTACCCACATCTCTGAAGTCGGGCAGCTGCATCCAGCAGGTTTGGATGCTGCAGGTCCCAGACACTCCGTGACACTTACAGGCTTTCCTCATGGTAGATTTGATTGCCTGTCAGGAGAGTGAGAATGTTAGTTGCAAAATCAAACCTACATGACGTTTTCCTGTTTTCCTGTCTTGACGTTCTATCATGCGTAAATATTGTTGTTGTTCAGACCGGGTGTGGAGGTCGGTTGTTTTGGGACAAATAGTACCATTGATTGTTCTGGCGCTGCCTTGAGCCTAATTCAATGCAACATCACCCCTTTTCTTCTTATCCCGATCGTGTGTATGAGTAAATATCTGAACGTGAGAACTCATAATAAGTTATAATAAGGTTGAAAAACCTAAACGACAATAAATCTAATTATATCTTACCAATCTGCCGGCCTCGTTGTTATGCAGGTTGACGGCTGCGCGAGAGTCATGGCCATTTTCTAGCGCGTCCACAAATTGTTTGGAGATCTTCTCCCCAAAGGCTACATTATCGCTGCAGCCTCCCCATATCCACCCTCTGCCACCTGGTGATTCAAAAATGCATGAGTTATCCTTTGGTACACGAGTTATGACCAATGCCTTTTCACAATTATCCCCATCCACAGAAATGTATTTATTTAATTTTAAGGCATACACTGCAAAAGGACATTGACATTTCTTTATAGAAAGTTCTCGAAACAAATGGAATTACTTTGGAAACATCTTGTTTTAAGAAAAATAAAAAAAATAAGACTATGAGAGAATATGAGACTAAACGACTTGTAAGACTCACTATCTCATTCTATATGCTGCTCTACTGTTACTCAACACCAACATACCCATCTGTCCAATTCTGGAGTCATCGCAGCCACAGTTGTCGAAGTCCCCCATGCTGCAGTTCTTCGTCAGCATGTACATCACTCCGGCCGCGCTGATGGCATGGACAAAAGACGCCTCCCTTGTGGCTAAATTGAGTGTCAAAGAAAACAGACCTTAATTACACCTTTCTATCAACTCCGGCACTGTAAAGGTTTGATGAGAGTGCACAATGTATGTGCGTAAAAGGCGCGTAAACCGTGCGTAAAAGCATTGTCAGCGATTGATGGATGATTGTAAGTGTTAGGCAACAAGTGTAATAATAAATCAGAGGGCCTGGGCATCTACAGACTATCCCTTATTCAGTCTCTTGCTCAAGGGCACTTCAGCAGGCTTGATACTTGTTGAACCCAGGTCTTAGATAGTCTAACCATTAGGGCATTCCGCCACTGTCTGTCATGCGTTAGGATAGGATAAGTGGATGCACATTTTCTTACCACTTCGAAGGCCGTTGTGTGTGGATAATTGGAGTGCAGTCTCTGGGCAATTCCACCTGTCCCATGCGAACTGGTGTTTACACTCCTGTATTCCGCTCTGTGCACCCACTTGCACACTGCTGGCATAGGTTAGAAAGGCCTTGGAAAAGAAAGCAAAGGGCGGAATAAACATAAATATCCTGTTTGGATTTCATGCATTTACATTTTTCAACCGACATCTGAATGCTGAATGTATCTCATGGGCCTACATGCCAGGAGATGAGATGAAAAAAATCTATTTACCTTAGGTCCAGTCATGAGGAAGTTATTTACCGACCTATAGAAAGAAAACATGAAATGCAAGTTAAATCAAGAGCGCTTAACCACCAAAAATCACATTTCACACTGTGGTATATATATTTTTAAAACATCCACATGAACTAAGTGACATACCAGGTCGATGAAAATGGAACATGACAACACATGAATAGAGCCAAGGTTGTAAGGAGATGCCAGGGTCCCATAGCAGCTGTATTCCAAACGGAGGCCTGTTTGTAGTATCCAAGTTGTGTGTACCAAGAGAAAAGGAAGGCAACTGAACTACTGGCGAGACTCCAGGCTGATGATATTTATACGGTCTTTCCCCTTTGATTGACAGATTTGTCCTGTAGGTAACATTTCACTGTGAAAGTGCCCCAACGAGGACATTGATTGCCGTGTCCTGTAGACGAATGGGAGACGTCGGCGCATAACTGCACTTCAAAGAGGCGACGCAGACAGTTCAACAGCCCCTCATTCATTCACCTGTCGTTCCCAGGCTTCAGTCCTTATACACTTTTCCCACGAATTGAAATGTGTCTAAAGAACTGAATAGATGTATTTTATTATTGTTATTGTTAGTATTATTAGAAGTATTAGTAGTAGTATTAGTATACCATGATAAGGTCAATATATACTCACTAGTATCACAGATACGTTATTGGCCTCAACTAATATAGGAGTTTATTGGAAGTTATTGTGATTGAGGACTTGTGAGCAGACACAAGCATGTAACGTAACGTGGATGAGATATGTTGTAATCGTGTTGGCCTCCAAATCATTAAATGTGATAATTCACAACACTCTCTGGATTCCCTAAAAGACATTAAAAAAATGATTTAAAAAAAAAAATGTTATTTCAGTTACAGTGCTGTAATATGCAACTGTGGGCCTTTTTGTTTTGGAGTGGCTGGAAACCTGCTCTTTGGGAAATGACACCAGTGTCCCAAGGGAATGCATGGTGACTACAAAGCCATAAAGTCTTTCAGCAGCTCGCTATATAGTCATGTAAATACTGCCTCACACATTGGCGACATTGGCATCGCCGTGATAATAGGATAATAGATGTTTCCATGGGAGACAACTTGGTGTGAAAACAGTCTGGAATTTACAAGAGTAAAACAAATAAGAAATAAAATGTTAAAACCACTGTATTGTAAACTACTGTATGCCCCATCATTATGTTCTAAGTTAAGGTGGATGTCTATGTCTATGTCAATAGAGGCTAGGCTGCTGTGATATGCTGGTCAAATAAATTATTTTTTAATATTGATAATTCATAAAGGAAATCTGGGATTATCCAATCCTTAGGCCCATTGCTCCTGTTGTAGCTCTGTTTATCTTCTTCTTTGATTTACATTCTCATGATGGTGTTATTGTGTCTGTCATCAACAGCCGTCATGACAGTTTCTATCATTCCATATTCACAGGATCTGATTTGACGTGTTAGTGATTAACATTACATGTAGTTTTTTAAATTAAATCGCTTACGCCTCACAAATCCCCGATAAACTACTCAAAAGCCCTTAAAACAACAATTCACTCAGTGCGGTAGACAATGGGAGGGCCACTGGGCGAGGTCCTCCAGGTAATAGAGGCGAGGTGTAGGTGAGGATAATCCCGACTAATTAGATATCAGCCACATACATTTTACAACATGCCTGAAACCTAAAGCCTCCAACACCTCCCTGAGAAATAATAAAAGGTGATTAAACAGCAATCTCGGATGCTTCATAACTTGTCTCTGGCCGAAGGTTTCTTCAAGTGCGCCTTTAACGATTTTAAAGGTACGTTTATGGGTTAATAACCTGCAAACAATAGTCTATCCGTTTGGGGTGCTAGAGGTCCAGTAAACATCGAAACTGTCACGGACTAATCACATGAGCTATTCAGTAGCATATTAAAAAAAATATTGATATGTTTTATTTTCAAACAAACACTGATGGTACATATATCAATAAATATTACTACTACTGTGACTACTACTACTACTAATAAATAAATAAATAAGTAAATAAATAAATAAATAAATAAATAAATAAACAAATAAATAAATAAATACTAACAACAACAACAACAACAACAACAACAATAATAATAATAATAATAATAATAATAGACATTTCCTTACGATCATAATCCACCATGACGAGAAATCACAGCCTATTATTTCTATAGTATCCCTATAAGAATTTGTAGTTTTATTGTCATATTCGTATGGTATTCTTCTAAAATGTCTCAGGATTGCTCTATTTCTTGTTCGTGGCCAACTTTGAACGATATGTGTATTCAAGCTCAACCTCACCACTCCTCCAAGAGAGCAAAGTTCAGCATCAAGACGTGGAAGTTACGCTATATGCTTAAAATAACACGTAGTAGAAATGCGCGTTAATCAAATTGCTCTAACAGGCATTTCAGACACATTAAGCCGTCCAGGGTGAGCTGAGAGCTGATTTACGGCAGTGCAAGGTGAGATAAATAGAGCAATAAAGGTTCAAGAGGTGACAGGCACGACAGGCCGAGGAGGGGTGGCAGGATTGGCGACGCCAGCCAGCGATGTGTCAGCCAGGCTGGGTGACTGAAGGCCCAGTATTAGCAAGTGGCAAAAATGAGCACTCATGTTAGCATGCTCTTAGGGTTTTATTAGAAAATGGCTCATGTGGCTTACTATTTATAGAGCTATCCCAAAATAGGATGTGTGATGTCAAGTTTTCATATTTCATATTTCTTCTTGAATTATGCCTCAGGAAGCATGCAATGATGTGTATGGCAATGTGTGTGTTACAACTTGAAATGGAACATCCTAGTAAAAGACAGTAAAACACACATTATTGATTTGTTCCACTTGTTCATATTTATTTCATAAAGAAAAGTAAAAAGTTGATTATGAAAACATCCCACATGATTAGCGTCTGATTGCTATTTTGTCTCGAGACAACCCCCACCTCCCCTAGCCTGGATGCCTGCCTGTCTCTGTATGCTACATCACTACACCACTCCCCAGTTTGGCAATATAGGAGACATGTTGGCTATAGGCTAGCAGTGCTAGACAGGCACCCAGGCTAAAGATTTCCACCCTAGCGGTATAGAGCCCCCATGAGGGTGCCGTATACCCTTACAGCACCCCAGGGAGCCCAAGAGCACCCTTATCCAAAGTCAAAATGAGAGGTTCAAATACTGTGATAATCAAAACAAAGTGCTTTTTTGCTGTGGCATCTCAGCCTCTTCTTCTTCTTCATGTGCTCAAGAAGTCAAGGTGTGGCGTCGCCTTTCCTCTCCTGCTCAATGGCTGGAAAAGAAGAGAGAGAGACAGGTCAGCAGGCGTGTCTTTAATACATATGTGGTGGTGCTGCTGTGTGGGAACGCTACTCTTGGATCTGTTGTACGTCTAAATGATTGGTCGGTAAGGAGTGCTGCTGATGCTGCAGAGTTTTGTTTTAATGCTGCCGAGAAGGGATGGTCTGTTGACGGCGCTGGATGTGACGCCTAACTGCTGACGTGAGGAAATGGCTGCAGGGGATAGAAGGATGAGGGAGGTATAGAGGCTTGGCAGAGCACTGCTCGTGAAAAAGCAGCCTATTCCTTACCACAAGCTACATTCGTAGGCTTATATATACCCACACGTACAAATATACATGCTCGCACACACACACACACACAATGAGGTACACTCACTCTCTTTGGTTGGCAGAGGGTTTTTCTCTTTTGTCTCCGTCTTCTTCAGCCTTGTCTTGTCGAAACGGGCAATCTCAGTCATGTCAGGCTTGTCAGACATTTTGGCTGTGGGAGATGAGAGAGGCGTATACATCTTGAACACACCAGTTTGACCTTTAATGTCAGCCATCATCTTCAAAATGCAAGTCGGAACAATAAGCGCGTCTGTGGTCGATATAATCTAAAATGTCAAAGAGCAACACGGTAATTTGAAAATATATGATGAGAACTGTCAAAAATCTTGATGGCTCTGACTGCATGCTCATAAAGGGAGTGGCTTTGAGATGTGCAGCACACACACACACACACACACACACACACACACACACACGTGAGTGGTGGTTGCTCATGCTCTATCTTGATTTTGCTCCATTGCAAAATGGTCAGAACCTATAACACCTAACGTGTGCATTTCTAGCCTGACATTTCGACCACGCCGCCCCAGCTGTCGGTTCTTTTCCTTTGTCTCTTCTCTTCCCTCTCTCTGGGGCTGGGGTCTTTGTTCTCTTTCTCTGCAGCCTCTCTCTTCATCCACCCCTGCAGCCTTATGGATAGAGGCAATGCTCCACAGGCTTCACTGCAGTCTTATTCCCAACCTAGCCTCAGGTCTGCCTAATCTGTCTCACACAGTCCAACCCAGTCATGCCTTTGTCAGTGACGAGCCCCGCTAGCCTGCAGCAAGCAATTTTCACACCAAGGTAGTGTAAAATTATTCCCAATAGCTGAAATTTAAATGGGGCCTAATGGAAATGGTTGACATAGAAATAGTCTTGCTCGGCTCATGCCCAGAATCCTTAAATTCAATCCCACGAAATGGGCCACACCGAGTCATTTCCCGACCACTCCGAGCTAGAAATGGTGTCTATCTCCAGCCCTGCCTAGCCATGTCACAGACAACAGCACGGTAACGTTACATCTTCTTTTTCTCATCATCGGTACATCCTTTTATCCAAATATCAGCCCTATTGTTCTCTTATTATCATCATCATCATCACCATCCTTCCTTCACATCATTTCGCTGCTGCCATCAGCTTCTGCTCATCCAGCCACACCCCAATCCTTTGTCTGACCGCCAGAGAAATGCAATCAGCGAGAGAGAGAGAGACACAGACACAGAGAAATAAAGCATATAGGAGAGATGAGTATGTCTTACCGGTGTTCCACAGCAGTGGGCTAAAAATCCACCAGCGGAGAGATTAGGGAGACAGAGAGATGGAGAAGGGAGAGCGATACGGAAGCTGAGTCTGCCGGTGTGTGCACGCCTGCGTCTGCACCAGGGTGTGGGTTTAAGAGAGAGGGAGGAGAGGGAGGAGAGAGAGAGAGAGAGAGAGCTTGGTCAGCCTTCCTTTCCTGTTGTCAATATTCATGTTCCCTAGGGAACATGACTAGAGGAGACAGACCACCAATAGCAAGCAGCTGTGGTGCTGAGCTCATCAGATATTAATTATGATACATGATTCCATAATTAAAGTGTGTATTATAGGATACAGATTTTATGCTGAGTAGGTCATGGACATATGGCATGAGATGGTGGGAAGAGGATGTTGCATGCTTGTTTAAGAGATTCTATGAGAATAATGTATTTCATGAAATTGTTTTGAAACATTATGAATCTGATATATTTCACAGAATGCTTTTCAATCCTTGTATGACACCAATATACAACATATTTTACACATGAGCCTATTATGGTGGATGTAAGTGTCCTTATATGCAGCAGTTATTCCAGGATTGCAACAGTTGATCATTATTTGTCACTTCCTGTATTTTGCAGCTGATGAAGTTGCTCTTGATTACATCAAGCGCTACTAAAGTCATGATGTGTAAAACTCATAGTCCCCTGCTGACATCACAAAACCTGTTGGTCTACACTCTCCCCATACTGGTACAGCCTGCTAATGCCAGGCACTGGAGATGTACTGTAAGCATATACTATAAATATACTCATATTTATTTCAGAATAGACAGCTCATCTCAGAAGAGCACAGTGACGATGAGTCAGCATGACATCGACCCTTGAATGGTAGCGAACCAAGCTGGTTCACGTGTGACATCATATAGCTCAATGACTTTTACTGGATTACAGCAACGTCATGGTGAGGTCATTTCCAAATCTATGCTATTTCTTAGCAGCGCTCTCTAAGGAATCTGCAGCACCCTCTAGTGGCTCAATTGCGATACTGCTTTGTTTACCTTATGCCTTTGTGCATCGACACAGGTTAACACAAAATGAATGGCAGCCTCTGGCCTTGTTACACCTTCCCTCTTTGACACAAACTGCAGCCTGATTGAATCCTGCACACACTCCCTGATGCTGCACAGATCCACCTATACAATGGCCTTATGCAGCTAATTCTACTTTATAGTGCTCTTTGTACCACTTGATTCATCCTTCCAGACACGCCCTTCCATTGGGTTGTTTGTTTCTTTGTGCATTTGTGAGTGAAAAAGATCTTTGACCTTATCTTAATATGTCCAATCCCTCCTATTAACCTTTCCATGGGAAATGTTACCGTTGCTGAAGCACGGAGACAATATACACACTCACAAAGGTCAGACTGAGCAGCCAAATGACCTGTCTGAACAGTCTGACAGCTCACGGCTTGTTGGTGGATGATAATAGACCAGTAAACCTTTTCTTGGATCAGTCTGTCTCTACACTGACAATGCTGAAGGCGTTTTTGGGGGGGAAATGACATGTCTAGCAACAGCCAGTAGATGGCAGCACCATACAATTTAAGATATTTCTGTTTGAACTATATATATATACTATATCCAAAACATATGGACACACCTAATCAGAGCATTTTGGGAAAAGTGGCCAGATTCTGGAAGCACATTCATATTTAATGTTTTAAACTCATTCATTCAGCAATATTAAAAATATATGGGTAATATTAATAGTGCATTATGAGTCTAGTGGACAGAAGATGGCAGCAGAGGACTATTTCACATTTTTCAGGCAGGGACATCCACTGCAGTGAAGGGCCACCAGAGTGCACTCATCCCCCATGCAGTTTCCATGCAACCGTAACATTCGCTTGTATCCTAACTTCACTAGTCTGACAAAAAACAAAACAAAACAAAAAAAACTTTGCACTTTTCCAAGCTCAGTTTCTGCCTATCACTAGATATGTGTGACTAGTGAATAGACATAAGCCAGCTAGCTCAGTTGGCCTTGAGAGACAACAGGAGATGAGTCAACCAAGTCGGGAAAAAAAAAAGGGGTTCTGGAAATGTGAGTCATTTCAGAAGTGACTCTTGTGCTGTTATGAACAAATTAGCGCGCAGTGTGTGCGACGTTTTAGGTTTTAGTTTTGATGCAGTGCTGTGGTGGATTTGTTGCCATGTGGCTAACACAGCAAACTCATTACTTTGTGTTGATGCCAGGCGTATTAGTTGTCAGACAAATCATGAGAAAACAGGATGTCAATTAATGTCGGTGACGAGGTTCAGAAAGGTATGATTCATGACTTATGTTGATGGAATGAGAAGATGAGTTTCCACCAGGCAGATCCAAAGGAGCAGTTAAGGTCATCTCAGTCTGGAGACAGTCATTTCTGTCCTTGTCACGCAGGAGATTTTATATTTCAGTTAACAAATCCACTTTCCTCTTTTTACTATCACGCTCCCTTGTTGGTTAGTGCTTCTTGCAGTCAGTGATTGCTTTAATGGGAATGTACAGTGAAGTGGTCCTGCTATAAGGCGTGTACACACACACACACACGCACACAGGTTAAAGTATGTTTCATCATCAAAGTTGGTAGAAGATGAGTGGTTGGTAATGAGAGGAGAGATGGAGCAGCCCCCCCCACACTAAAGAGAGGAGACATTGTTATTCCACAAGTAAGACCCTGCCTGAAGTATAATTACAAACGAGACTCACACATATTAAATCCCAGCAGACACTTTTATCAGCTCTAAACCAACAGAATGAAAGAAGTCTACTTCAGATATGTAAAAAAACGATTCTTCTTACATTGTCAGCCAAGTGTGCTGGGATGTCTCTCAAACAAATAAGATTAGCTCATGTTCAAAGAGTACTTATGAATGAAATGAAACGAAACTAAGCTTTGTCTGGACAAACGGTAAAAGAGTGTATTTAAACAGAGTATATCCTGCGTGTAGGATGGGTTAGGACAGTGGAGGATTAGTAAGAGCAGATAACGGCATTGCCTTAGCTTGTGGTTTCCACAACTAATGATTCAGCATCTGATTGGTGCGGTGTGTTCCATCACCTGGCCAATGAGCTGTGAGTATCTCAGTGTGGAGGAGTTATCTCACCTAGCCAGCTGGAGGAGAGTGACAGAGATGAAGAGAGGAAAAAGGAAAGCAGGAGAGAGGGAGGAGGGGAGATGAGGACAAAGATGAGGGATGAGACATATAGAAAGAGAGAGAGAGAGAGAGAGATGGGCAGATTAGGGTGCTGCTCTAAACACAAAACACGTTTTTAATGCACCTTATCAGGTATCAGAGTAATGGCAAAATTAACTTTGAATTTAATGTGCATGGACCGATAGGGTGTGTGTGTGTGTGGATGACGCAGTGGTGTGTGTGTGTGTGTGTGTGTGTGTACAGGAGGAGTTTAGAGTGCCCGCCATTCTTTCTCAAGCATCTCTCCACTCTGGGGTTAGCTTAAGCTTTGTTTGTGAAGCTCAACGCATCAAAGTAAATATCTCTTCTCTTTCAACGTCCCTCCCTCACGCTCCTCCTTTCTCATGTCCTCCACTCTCCCTCATGCTCAGGGACAGATGAAGTACATTACGCATGCACACAACTGGAGGCTTGAATGGATTAAGCAAATTAACAAGTGATCAGTTAAACCCATGCATCTGTGAATGAAAAGAATGAACAAACGAGCAATGACATGAATAAATTCACCCACTCAGTGAAGCAAAAAAACCAGGAGCCCTCGCCTTAAGGAATACAAAATCGTTAGTGCCGTTCATCCTCGGCAAGTACAATCTTTCATAATTACTTGTTTAAATGAGCAATGATCCATGAAACCAGAGGGATGTCTGACTCTAAATGTCAGCGCAGCAATGGGGTCTTGAAAAGGTTCACAAAATTAACACTTTGGCTTATTTCAGGAACGGCGGAAAAGAAAATGATTACAGTGGCAGAATGTGCCTGCGGTGTGTCTCCGAAACCCAGCGGACCAGCTATTTCACTGACCGCTCGAATGTTCTTGTCACTGTCTGTGGTGATGGGGTTGTGGTGTAGGGCTTTTCACGCTGTAACTGCATCCCTAAAGCCCGATGTGCACCTTTGTGATTCTTGCAGCGTCCTCGGAAGATTCTGGACTCAGTTAAGTCAAGTCATTTATCCAATCTGCTGGCATTCACAGGCTTGGAAGAAACATTTGAACAATAGTAGAAACAATGAAATACAAAAAAGGTATGAGTTAGGTAGATATTGTATAAAAGATTTGTGTTTTCTACCACATTGTAGCAGAAAATATGTGACTTCTGGGCACTTTTGGTGTCGTGCTCAAGGCTAGACAGGCCAAATGCATCACAATTCTCATCTGCACTGGTGGGCTCTTTGGTTGGACAGATGGAAACGCAATTATTACCTTACCTTTCATCACATAAATGGAACATCCATGTGATACCATACAGCTTTGGCCTTATATACACTATCAATTCAAGGGATTTTTTACAAGTATGCCCAACTGCTCAGTAACCACTCCCATGTTTTTACACCAGTAGTTTTGGTTGGCACATACCTCCTGTTAGAAGTCCTGTTAGAATGTGATTGCAGGTCAATAGGACATGAAAACATTAATCTCCAACACAGCAACAGTTGTGCTGCAGCTTATGCAAGTAAATGGACTGCCTGTTATGTGATGAACAAATGCTAACAGAGAGCTCCTGCCAATTTCTTAGAAACAAAAACACAAGTGTGACATTTTTTTGAATGAGGCTGGCTAGTGATAGGCTTGTATGTCTCAGTATTGTTTCAGAGTAACAAACCAGTAAGGAATTAGATTTCCCTTCTGATTATCATGATTTTCTGGTTAATATGCTGTAATGATGCTAAATGACTGGAAAGTAAATTGATACCTTCCCAAAAATGCTGTTTGGATGAATGTTTTTACTTTCTGCTCCAGCTCTTGGCCCATCAGGGTGCTGTCAGTGCTAATACAGGCTATTCTACACAATATTTTAGGGATATGGCAGTTCTCTCCTTGTACTACACTTGTACTACAGGCCTCGTTAATAATACATCTACCGCTCTTTGTTGTAGTCAATACTAAATCTGTAAGGATCGCAAACTGTGGATGTAAACAGCGCTGACTGGTTTTCTAACTCTGTCTTATCAGATTGCTTGCCGCTTTGGAGACAGACTGCGTTTGATGGTGCAGAGCTCAGCCTGTGCTTTGAAGCCAATTGTTAAGCGACATACAGCTTTTTACATTTGAAACATTCAGTCATTCTCTTCCAAAAAATAACTGAGCAATAACAAGACATATCACATTGCAATATGTGTGAATAGCAAATATACACCACAAACACATTATATTGGCATTTTGCCCGGGCTTTACAGATACGTTTGCCATATAGAATCCACCTTTTCTGAAGAATATCTCTTCTGTAATGGACAGAAATATAAAAGTCACATTTTCACAATACAACGAGTAAGCTAGCTAATTAGAGCAGAGATCAAACAGAAATGTCTAGAAGAGGTAATATTAGATTTTCTATCTTCCGTCTTTGAACACGTGAAAATGCAAGTGGTTTGTAGGTTTGTTTCCTCAGCAGAATACAGATAGTATGTTTTTGAAATCTCAGCACCTGGCAAAGTGATCACAGAGTCAATGAAATTGATCAACAACTTCATCAAACCCTTGCACATATGGTCATTTTGTGCTATAGGACAGTAAAAATCTCACTTAATGCACATTTAACAGTCTGCCTATGTCATTCTAACTCTTTGAAGTAACCTTGACACACTGTAATTGATCAGACAGCTCTGTCGGCCTGCGTTTCCGAGCCTGTGAAACAAGAGATCAATACAGAGGTTGGCTAGCCACCGGATAGCAACAAATGGCACTGTAGTGTCAGTGAAGGCAGACGAGACATCAGCAGAGAAAATGAAATACCTCATCGGATCAGAGAGAGGAGCACTCACAAACTCATACACACACACACACACACACACACACACAAATTAACACACTCACTAACAATGCTTCTGTTTTGTTATGATCCGGTATTCATGGTGAGAAGAGCTGCGAGGTTCTGCAGTGCACTGAGGTGACAGTCGGTTTCTTGTTACCGTGACAATGAGGAGAGGGATAAAGGAAGTGTCTGTGTGTGTGTGTGTGTGTGTGTGTGTGTGTGTGTGTGTGTGTGTGTGTGTGTGTGTGTGTGTGTGTGTGTTTGTGTGTCGGGGAGAGGATGGGTGGGGTCAGCTGGGGGGTCACAGACTCCTTCATCATACAGTAGTTTCATCGAGCCGCCATCCTATTGGCTTACATGAACAAAGCCCTTTTTAGGTGACTGTGTTCAAGTAGAAACAAAGAAAATTCCAGCACGTCCATCTCTTTGTCTCTGTTGAATTTCATAGATAAATTTTCTCAGGCGTACATGTGCAGGTGCGGTTTGGGTGCCTTTGGATCAGAAGTGGAAGAGCTGCAGTACACATACCTTGCATGCTATGCACACATTTGGAGCATTTATGTATTTGCCGTGCCAAAGGGTCAACATTCATCAAGCTAGCTAGAATACGAGAAAAGTCTGTAGACAGCCTTGTTTGACTCTAATGGCAAATAAAACTGCCTTTACCTGCACGTACACGCAACACAAATCAATTTTCAGTTTGTTAATACGGGTCCCGTATTCAGAATGCCTCCATTCAGTGATAGATAGGTGTTTTTTGAAGTTGTGATATGTGTAAAGATTGAGAGGGTGCCAGTTCCTAGTGGAATGTCTTAAAACATGATACCTAGTAGAGTGAAAGAGGTGTGTTTCTGATATTTAATAGGCACTGTCACCAGGCACTCTTATTTATTATTAAGGCGCTGTTTTATTGAAAAAACAATGAAATGCAGAATAAAATGGTAGCTTGTTATTCCTTTTTGATATGACAAAAGGTTTGATATCAGCTATAAACCAACCACAGTAGAGGCACTGAGAAATGTAGGGTGAGGTCAGCGTCAACTTTCCACCTTGTGTATACAATGAAGTTTTATTCTATTCTATTCTATTCTATTCTATTCTAATTAATCTGGACATAAACCAAAAGCTGTCCATCTTTTAGTTAATAGTATGAATCATTAACATCAAATTTCCAACCTACCAACCTAGTGACACAGAGTAGGATGAAATATAAGAAATATGGGACAATTTCTGCATAGTATTTCAAAATATTTCAAAATATGCTATTGCTTATTCACTACAGTTGTGATATCCGAAATAAGCCAAGGCTACACCAAGAATGAACACAGAGGAAAATGGTCAGAAGAATTTATGAGAGAAAATGCAAGAGAGCAAGACTGACAGACAACCATAATAGCCCTATAAAAAATCTTTCTTGTCTCAATTGTTACATCTTCACTCTTCCTCTGTGTGTGTGGCACAGACCTAAGCATGTAGAAAAGCAGTGAACAGCATGGAACTGGAATCCTGATGCCGTGCAGCAGCCAGGGACCAGCTGAGTACATAAAAACCCTCCTGAAGATCTCCAAAACAATGACATTCCCCATGGCGAGTGTTTAGTCTCTCCCTGCACCGGCCCAAAGTTATCTGTTCCCTCACATCACTTGACCCTGAAGCAGGAGAGCCCATCTGGGTGTCGGAGAAGGGGGGAGATGGGGAGGGTGGTGGAGGGGTTGGGTGGTGACGTGGCTCCTGAGGGCCTGCCACCAGGAGGTCAGGCTCGACCGGGCTAAAACCAGGCCAAGAACTACTCCAACTAGGTGTACAGCTAAAGGAACACATCTGCCCTAAAGCACTTTAACACTGTTGAAAACAGCTATTGGCAATGTACCTTGCATTTCTGGGTCCATTTTGTTGTTTGGTGGTGTCTTTCTCATATTCCTGTGGATAACTGGCCAAACTAAAATTATATGATCACGTTGAGATATTTCCACTGCAACCGCACTGGAGTTTGATGGTTCAATATTTTTCAGTGATCTAAAACATCAATGGTAAATGTCAGGTTTTGGTGTCAGCTCATCAGAATCAAAGAGCAAGGGCTTCTTTATAGACCCGCCATTTTTCACCTATGATCAAAAACATACAAAAATCAATGTAGAAGAAGCACAGATATCAATTTCTCCACCAGTAGTCTCAATAGTCCACAATGCAATGCAGCCACAAGAGATGTTGGAGTTTGAGTAAGGGGTGCAACTCTCACTTTGTCTCGACTGGAAAAGCCTCTGCTATCACTAGTGTTCTCTCAACCTACACTTAAAACCCACAGCTGAATGCAACAAGTTAACTACTGTTCTCTGGGGGGTGTCAAAAGTAATTCTGGGAAATGTAGGAAATCACTAACTGAAGTAGAAGTAGACAAGTCAGACTGAGGGAAGGTGGGGACACTAAAAAAGTAAATTACAACACTTAATAACTAAGTAACTCCTGCAATGCATTGAGCATCACAGACTGATGATGTATAACAGTGTAAGAGTATCCAAGGGTGGATGTTTCCTAAGAGGTGAACATGATGTTGCAATAACTGATATGGCTTGCCAGGATTTCAAATCCAGACCATGATTTGGTTTTGATATTTCACAGTACCGAGGACCCAAGCACCCAAGAACTCCAGAATGGTCTACATCTTGTACAATATGATGCTTGTTTACGTCAACTTACATTGTTTATATTGCCTGCCACTTTGAAAGGAGCCCTATGGTGGCTTGTAAGTGTGTGTATGGAAAAGGGGGCATGTTTGCGAGTGTTCATGAATGTATGCTATATTTATACAACAGAACACTGTGTATACACTGCATGTATCCACTCAAGTGTGTGCCTGAGTACTTGTACATAATGTGTATGTGTGTGTATGCTTGCACGTATATAGACGTACACGTGTGTTTGTATGTGTGATAACACAGGATGGCTTTCCTTTGTCATGAAATTGGCTCAAAAATTGTGATTCACCCCAGAGGATGTTTTCACTGTGAAATAAGACCGAACCACTTTCCCAACACACTTCTCCTCTTCCTCTTCATTTGTTTGGATTAACTTGTGGTCAGTTTAGTTCCCTGTTGAGGAGTATCAACACTCAACATGACACTTGATCTGTCATGGTCATGTCAAAATAAAGATGAATGCATATTTTTCTTACTTTTTAGTGTCTCAATGGATGGATGTCCTCATCTTTATGGGTATCACTTTTGTCAATTTTTGTGATTTTCATGTTTTCACTTCAATTAAAGGAATGCATGGTCCTCTGTGGGTTGAGAAAATTCTCTGACCTCTTGGGCTTATGAAACCCCTTCGAAACCCATTCGGTAAAGACAAAAATGCATTGTCATTGAGCTGAAAAAGGCTGTTTTTCTTTTAGAGACGTTTGGAGATGCGAGGTTTTCACCTGACAGCAGTGATATGATAAAGGAAACACATCTTGGTTAATGGGCTTTTGATATATCACAGGAAATTACAGAAAACCAATGTAAGAAACGAAGTGTCATATAAAGATCATTTTTCATACTATTTTTCACAACTTTGGCGTGGATCTGGTCGTAATGAAATCCGTGCATACAAAACTTTAACAAATGAAGCCGCTGGTCCTTTGCCAGGCCTCTCTGTCTCCATCCCTTGTCTCTGAAGTCTATCCCTGCAATTTTGAGGCATTGTGCTGATGTGAATAGGCAGTTGTTGTTTCTTGCCGGCCAGCCTGGCGTCCCCCTGCTCTCCCATACATCCCGGAGGTGTTCCAGGAGGCTGTTTATGTGTTGAGTGCAGCACTCCGTGGAGCTTAGGGCCTAATGGAGTGTGAGAGAGGGGCCTGGGCTTCTTCAGCTTGTGCTCAGCTGTACAAACACACCACCACACTGGGGCTCTCGCACTCTCTTTCTCTCCTAACTCCGCAATTCTGCCTTTCCTTCTCTCTGTCTGTCTGCCTCTCTGCCCAGCTCCATTCACAATCTGTCAAATCATGCCCATTTTAACTTTTTTTCATCGCTTCACAGATCACTCTTCTTACTGTTGTTCTGCTCTCTCTCTCTTTCTCTCTCTCTCTCTCGCTCTCTCTCTCTCGCTCTATCGCTCTCTCTCTCTTTCTTTCTTTGTTTCTATCTATCTCAAGATTCATTATCTAAATTTTAAGATACAAAACCAGGACCCGTGTGTGTGTGTGTGTGTTTGTGTGTGTGTGTGCGTGTGTGTGCGTGTGCATCTATTTGCATATGTACATAACCGTGTGCATGTGTATTGTGTCTCTATCACCTCCTCCTCTTTCCCCCATGCAACCACACAGAGGTAACAGCGACAAGGCACCACTGTTTGTTTGGAAGGCCATGTTGTTTGTTTGTACACAAAAAGCACAGCAGTTAGGAGGAAGAAAGAAGACAGATATATAGAGAGAGAGGGAGAGAGAGAAACACGGCATAAATGGGTCAGACGTGCTGAAAATTAATTCATTTTTAATTCTGGTGTAATTCCTCAGTTTTCCCCATCTTCCATAATTCCAGTATCCTTAAATCCACTCTGACAAAATACATAATTTCGGAATGAGCAAATGCTTATCGTGTGTTAAAAGTGAAAAAATGGTGACACTCAGACTTGTTCAACACAACTAAGAGAGTTCCCCAAGGCCCAAGGTCCCAGTATTGGTTCCAGTCTTGTTCACTGCACTAATAACATTGAGTCATCCATAAATACTGGTAATACACATCTCTATGTTGATGATGCAATTTTCTACTGTTATGCTGATTCTATATAACTAGCTATCAAATTTTTGTAGCTCGCCTTCAATGCATTACAAAAGGCCCTTAGCAGTCCCAAACATGTGCTAAATGCTGATAAAAAACTAAAGCCAAGAATCTCAATTACAGTGACTTGCAGATCATTATGCTATTGAGAGAGTCACTCAATATCAGCGGCATGCACTTGGGAGGCTTTTCAGGGTTTTTAAAATTTAAATAATTAATTAAAATCATTTTTAGGTCAAATAATCAATATTTCCTGGCTGAAATGGCACCCAAAACTGTGTTATATTCAAAAAGTCACACTTGAGGGATGTCCACCAGCACTGCAGTTCTTTAAATTTTGTAAATTTTGTTTTCACCTGCCCCTGGAGAACTCAAATATAGATATTTATGTATAAGGACTGATGGCAAACTTACCTTTAAGACCCACATTGATACCTTCACCAAAAAAAGAAGAATGAAGCTACTTTCCTGTGTTGTGTAGACTGAAGTTTGTAGAACTTGATCAGCATTTGTTTCTGTTTATTTATAAAGCTCTAATGCAAAAATTGCAATCACATCTTATATCGCTTATTGACTGGAGACTTGGACTTTATCAGACCGACTCAGGACTGGCTGGTGATCCAGGTTCCTCATGTTAACACTGCCCTGGAGACTCATTTTAGATTCTGTAGTCCATATCCCTGGAACCAACTGCAACATACCCTGAGGTGTGATGCATTGGTTGTGATGAGACAATTCAGGAATCTGATAAAGAGCCTGGCTAACTTTAAATGTGAATGTTTTAATTAATGTTTCGTTAATGTTTTTAATCATTGGTTGTAAATATTGTTGGTGTCTTTCTTTTGTTTCTTTGCTGAAAACATTGGGTCTGCTGAAATTATAGGTACAGGTTTGGGAAGCGTTTGAAGCTTTTGTAACGGGTAGCATTATCAGTTATTCTGTAAAAAAAAATAATTGGCAAAGGAATTGGATAAAAAATAATTAACAATATTATTGAAACAAATATGTGACTTCAAATTTCAGGTACATGAATTTTATAAGGTTGAATGTGCACTAATCTGAATGAGAAGTGACTTCTATGAAGGGGGTTATAAGGTAGGAAAACCATTAGCAAGACAACTTCAACAAATGGGAAGCCTCAGGTTTCATACCAGACATCATGAATGAGGAAAATAAACAAATTCTTGGAAATAACTGTATTAATCAAATTGTCCATGATTTCTACAGACAGTTCTACCAATTAGAGGATAAAACAGAATCTGACCAGCATGATGACATCTTTAGCCATTTGCAAATGCTTAGCTTTATTAAGGAGGTAGCTTGATGCTCCAATCTCAGAGGAGGAAGTTGTGTAGACTGTCTCGCAGCTTAGTGATGGCAAGTCACCAGGGATGTATGATTTTCCAGCAGAGTATTATAAAACTTTTAAAGGTATCCTAAAACCCCTTCTGACGTTAAGGTTAAAGAAACAAAATATAACAATACATATATCCATATTTAACATGCATATACTCATTTCTCTGCTTCTTTAGAAGTCAACATTGACATGCCATCTAATATGTTGGAAAGATGGATGTGGTGGATTCTTCAAAGTCAATGTTTTAGTTGTTTGTTTTTGTGTTGGTGGGATGTAATTTATTTTATTCCTTCATCCTTTTGTGAGGTGTGGATGCTTATATTATGAGGATGTATGCATGTCTGTATATGTAATGTATGTATATGCAAACATGTTGAGTGATGAATGAATGTAAAGGTAATGCATCACTAATGCTTATAACGCTTACTGTCATTCCTCATTCCAGTGGAAGGGACAACTGGTGGAGTAGTGGTCACAGGTTCAATCCTCGCAGCAGCCAATGTATCAATTAACTGCCACGTGTCCTGTCGTCGTGTCCTTCAGCAAGGCACTAAACTTGTACCTGCTCACTCATTCCCTCAGGGTAAGCTAGCAGCCTAAAAATGTAAATGCTAAAAAAAAGTATAACACTGAATCCCCAACTGATGACATCATAGGTGTGAACGAGCCACTGTAAATGAGGAGTCTACGCTACGCTAACTGCCATATCTTCCATGTCCGCCACTCTCTCTTGCCCTACAGCAGGGCAACATTAACGGAGCATGTCATGATTAATTCCTGCATCATTATACACCATCCATCGCCAAAAGCCTTCCCAGAAGTCTTTGCTCTGGACTGAGCGCAGGTCTGCACTGTGGAAATCTCCAAGGTTGCGGCTCACCATTCTCCAAAGTACAAGCACCTGAAAAAATAAGCTTGCCTCCGCTGACTTGTCCAAGTAGAGGCACTGTCGAGTTAAATATAGCTATAATATCCCTCCTTTTCAGCAGAATCCAAACATATTAAAGATGTCTTTCTTAGAGGATGGTTAACACAGAGAATGATCATAAAAGGAGGGAACTATGCAGAGTATGCCATGTCACTGGCATCCCACACACACAATTTGGAACAAAGCCCTTGATGGTGCTTTTAGAGAGATTAATTCTGCCATTAACTAGTTTGGATACATTGAGAGCTGCTGTGATTGGCAGGGCTAACAACTCTGAAAGCTGCTTGACAAGCAGAACAGCTTTCATTTAAGGACTTAGTGGGTAACAGAGGGAGCCAGTGCTCAGATGTGGCCAGAGTGGGCAGAGTGGAGTGAGGGTGAGCTGAACAATATCCCGTAATTCCTCAACGAGTGAGCAGCATACAAAAACACATGGACTAATATCTGAACAACTTGACTATCTTTAACTACAGAGACATTTTTGCACACAATGTAGCTGGGTATACGCTCAGATCTCCTGCTATCCTGTCGGGCAGAAACATGTTGAAACAAGTCGAAACAAGCCAAACCCTCAACATGTGAACCAAACCAGGCACACACATGTAGCACCACCTCACTGATGTTCACACAGTAATACCAGACAAAGCTCAGTTCATATGTGCTGTCCATTTTGCATACAGGTTATAGCCTTGGCGTCATATCGGACCACTGATATGACAATTCCCACTACAATTGCCACTGAGCACAGATATCTTTTCAACGTTGCTTCTATGCTTTAGCTCTCATATTGCCCAGGATCATTGTGGCTGTGTATCACCAGTTTTAGACCAAGCAGTAAATACATTATTACATGCATAAGAGAAGTCCATATATAGAAGATAATGCTTTTTGTAGATTTTTTAGACCCTATGTAGTCAAATTTTAGCACACTATAAACCATTTAGACGTCTTTTAAATGGCTAATCAACATAACATTGCTCAGTGGGTTTAGTTTGCTCATCAACTTGTGTTGGTTCTTAACATGAAATAATGTATCCATTATTTAAGCAAAAAACAAGAACAAAACATATCCAAGAATTTATCATTTTATAGACTATAATCATAATCTCAAAATCTGAAATTTTAAAAAAGTTGATTACCTACAGTGGATGTAGATATGGTCAGAAAATAAATAATAAAACACCTTTTGATTGAGCTTTATTTGGACAATGTTTTCTCCATATGTCTCTGCACCCACAGTAAAGGGATGTGAAGTACTCCACAGGCTGCTGTAGTAATTGCAGGGCCAGCTTGGTGACCAAAACACATGGATTCCTTCGCTGACAGATTCACTGCTTCATAATGATGCATCACGAAGAAAAACACTTTTGAAGTTCCATTAATCCTCAATGTGCGTGTGCGTCATTTAGAGTAATACCATCCAGAAATGTATTTCACTCCCAATATAGCTCACAATGGAGCATTTTTTTATGGTACTCATTACATATTTTCCATTTTACATGTCCTTCAGTTTCTCAAACTTCATTATAGCTTCAAAATGTTTTGCTCGGATTGCAAATGAAACAGCAGGAGCAGAAAGTAATGATTTGTGAAATGAAATTTGATTCACCGTATCACTGCATTAACAGTTTTATGAACTCATATAACCACTGTGCCCCTAAAATGAAGCAGCAGGGCAGTCATAAAAATAGGCATGTCTGATTGCCGCAGAATGAAATAAAGATTCTATGAAATAAATTACATTTGTGAATGTAACATACAGTAGTGAGAGCCATATGGTATACCGAAGCTTTGCACTTGTATTGAACCTAACAGTGAGTTAAAAATGAGTACAGAAACTGGGTCTGAGTATATTTTTTGGCATTGATAAATTGGAAACAAAGGAAAAAACTATTATTATTATTATTATTATTAGTAGTAGTAGTAGTAGTAGTAGTAGTATTATGTAGAAACGTCTTTCTCATTTCTTCTGGTGTAAGACAATATGCCAGTGTTCCCACCTCGACCCAGAATATCCACTGCGAACTGCAGCAGCGATCGAGCTCTTTCTTTGTGGGTCACTGGAGACTTTTCTCTGGTTACCTGGGTGTGCTGCCACTTAAACCCATTTGCAGAAGTCATATTCTGCTCAATTTAAGACTGGAGTTTTCTCCCTTGTGGGATAGAGGGCTGGAAAGTGTTGGCCGCTGTTTGTTGAATACACCATTCTTAGCCCCATGTGAATCAATGAGTGTTGTCAGAGGCGATGCAGAGCGAACAAGAGAGCAAGGCTGTGTCGCCAGGGAGTAAGAAGAAAGGGTGGGCAAACAACCAGGCACTTATTTCCATAGAAACCAAATTTAAAAAATGTCAAAATCATAATAGTAATGGCCTAATACACAATACTACCCACCTCAAAAGATTTTTATAAAACACGCCTGGAAAATTGCACTAGAAAATAAGGAAGATCAGCAGCTTTTTGGAAAGGAAGGAAATAGAAGACTAATTAGATAACACGGGTTAATTCACTTTCTATTCATTCAATTACACACACACACACACACACACACACACACACACACACTTCTTTTGCCTTTTGTCTAATTCAAGTAAGTATGCTCTTTGGTAGAAAAAATAAACAACATATCATTATTCCATTTTTTCTTGACTTTAGCGAAGAAGATATTCTGTATTGTAATTATTGCTACTAGGATTTTGGAGTAAAACCTACTCCCATGGTCTTCATCACCATCATACCATTTAATGTACAATTGTTACATGTGCTTTAACAGTGGTACACATCGTCACTGCCCAGTGAAATCCACAGCGATAGGCTTTAGCCATGGTACGTGTGACAGAGACCGAGTGGGTGAAACTAGAGCCTGGAAGTTAAAGAATGTGTAAAACGCTTAACACATGGCCTGTTAATGCCAGCTTGCTGTGCAGGATGTGAGGGTCAGCAGTATTTCCAGGACAACAGGACCTCCATCATACTGGATCAAGGGTAGCTCTGTCCTTGGGCATTGTTTAACACAATTTATCAGCTCTGGGAAGATACATTTTCACTCAGTGTGCAGGTTTTTGTTATTTTATGTGAGGATGCACTTGATATAGCCAAGGTTTGATAATAAATTTCAAAAATTAATAATTAAATGTATTATTATTATTATAGTAGAAGACAAAGAGGAAGAAGAACAGGAAGGACTGTACAGCAACAATACAGCACACTGCATATGTACTCACCAGTGTAAATGCCGACAAAATATGGTAACATTACATGGTGACTGTTCCACTACTCACATATTAGACAACCTTTTAACATAATGGTATGCAATATAAGGTCCATGCTCATCATCAATAGCAAACAAAAAAAACGATTTAAAACAACCACCCATCTGGCTATGAAAAAACATCTTTTCAATCTTCTCTTCAGCCCTTCTCTACCATACGTGATCATTCTAGGTAAGGGGCATTTGTTTATAGACAATAAATGTGCTGTTTCTGCAGCTTTTACTTTGACCTGCTTGTAATGTTGGCAGTCTAAGAATTTAACATTATTTACCTGTCCCACTTGTTTTAAGTCCCCATGGACAAGAGCATCAGCTGAATGTCTGCAGTGTAAGCTGTAAATGCCTCCAGAAGAGGGCACTCCGTCTCTGTTTATACACCTACAAGTTCCACAGAGGTCTCCTTCTCTCCTTCACTGCCCTACAAGAGCCCCTCAGTGTGACAAGTTTACATAGACCATCTGCAGACCTCCCTACCGCCATAAAAACACTAATCACAAGGTCATAAAATGTGACTCCATAACGACACCCAAAATGCAAGGGTACGTCTTAAAGGCTTAAAAAGTTGGGCACAATTTATCAAATACACTGCAGCAAGTGAATGCAGTGGCACACAAATGTGGTTATTAAAATCATTTAATTTCATTCAGTTCACACTAGGCAACTTCACGTACGTCGGCGGCTCCAAATTTGAACTTCAACATCCAGAAGTTTTGTGACGTGATGACAGCAAACTGCAGACAACACGCTCATGACTATTAATTTACACCAAAAGATACCAGAGATGAGAGGCAAAAGTTGGTGAGTCCATCTTTCTCTGGACGGACACTCACTCACTGCTGAAGAAGGTTTGTATTTTGCTTCGTATTTTGATTTGTCACTTCCTGCGGTAAGAAGTGTCCATACCCAACACCAGAATTTCATATGGGCAAATAGGGTAAATCTACAGGGTCTCAATTAGAGGGGATGGGACGCTCTTCTCTATCGCAACCCCACCTAAATTAGGATAAGATGTTTCCATAAAAATCTTGCCTTGTGCCTTTGATGTTTTATTGAATTGAACTTTTGAAACAACCGCTACTGGAGTTACAAAAAAGATTTCTTGGAAATTTGTAAAATCATGACTTCAACATCTGCCTGTGCAGACGTCTTTCTCTCTTTTTGTCCATTTGTCCCTCTTTCAAAGGAGAAGCCATGGGAGAGTGGATGACGGACAACCACCATGGAGCCATAATTTATTTCAACAACAAGCTGACACATTATGGGAAATCAAACATGGGATATTATCGTGGTGACATCACTGTATACCACCCACTATGTTCCCATGTACAGCAGGGGAGAATCGGACAGAGAGAGTTAGAGACACACTTCTGATGGATTGTTTGGAGGCAAGGGTGCCTGGCTCTTCAGCAGGCCCCAAACTCAGCAGGCCGGTGAACGGGCACTTGTCATCTGGAGTGTGAGGCAGCCGGGGTTATCCTCAGAGACACAGTGAGGTGAAGTGGGTGACCATGTTTGAGGTCCGCCCAGCTGTTATTGCCCCTAATATTCAACAGATGTCTGGGAGCTCGGCCCGCTAAGTCCTCGCACATGCCGGAGCAGGGAAATCAAAGCAAAGACCCAGCAGCCGGCTGTGCACCGTGCCTATACACACACACATGCCCAAAAGCACACACACAAACACATACACACACACAGGGCACTGTGTGTGTTAAATCAGTGTGTCATTAAACATTTAGTGAAATGATAGAGGCAATTAAGATCATTCCTGATTTTTAGAGGGAGTCTCAGCAAGCAGAGGACTTCAACAAAGCACAACTGTGTTGAGATTCTTAGGAGGTTGATAGTATAAATGTTTTTCCCACATAGCTGTAAACAGACAAAGGCATTTTGTCATCCACTCTATCTTACTATATACTATATATGGTTGGTTATATTTAACCACATTTATAGAGATATTTCTTAATCCCATAAGCAGAGACACAACAATTACAGCTATAGTGAATATTCCCATGAAAATGATCACCCCCAAACACTTTATCAGTCATCTTCAAAACCTTCATCTTGAATATGTATGCGATGGCAGTGTCGCTTATGAAAATATTTATCACACTTTGCATGTTTATCATCCTAAAAATATTGCCCCTGTTTTAATCATGTCAAACCCCCTTCTCAGAGTGAAACTCTACGCTTTCAAACATGCAAACGAAAATCAAGTTAAATAAAAAGCACCACTGTGTTCAAACACATAATCCATGCAGAGGCTCTCGTTTTAGGGCGAAAAAAAGAAAGTGGAGAGTTGCTTTGCTCCAAGTGGTCACAAGGGGGTTGAGCGTTTCGGCCCCAGCTCATGCAGCTCGCTTACTTTGGAGAGCGCTTCAGGGAAGGCAACATTAGATATAATGAAACATTCACTGACCTTCCCTCTTTCCAACCTCCTCTCTCATTCGCTTCCATAGAGAATATTCTGACTGAAACCTTTCTAGAACATGTTATAATGCCTGACTTACACCATGCCAGACCAACATGGCAAGATTGGAGAAAAGTAAAATGCTTGATCACTCCTTTTTTTGTTTTGGTCTGCTGCAGAGTGGAGTATCTGTGTCCAAGAGCTTTCTCAATGCATTTGTGACCTAAAATTAATGACTCACAGAGAGCAAAGGTTCTTCAACGTTGAAGAAAAATCCTATAAATTTCATCTTTCCCCTGAAGTATAGTGACATTGTCCATGTACACTATCATGGTTTAACTTTACCACCTTCACTGCAGTAAGTAAGAGTAATTCTTCTGGGGTATCGAGACTCATTTGCAGGGTTGAAGTGCCTCATGACTTCCAGAAAGGGGGGAGACCTGGGTTGTCATAGAGAGCAAAACAAACTCAAATGATGTCACACATGTAAGGTATAGTCTACATCTGCTTTTAACAATGTGACAGCCAGAGAGATTATGGATAATGCAACTAATGCACTATTGATAGATTGAATTATTCTTTTTTATGTTAGCTAGCATTTGCTGCAGTATAATTTTGCATGGAACAAGGTAGTATTGAATTTCATGATGCTGAAGTACTGTGTTTTTGTTTTTTTTGTTTTTTTTCAATTAATGCTGTTTTCCTGGTTTCCGTTGCGGTGCTATACGTGTCCCATTCTTGGCCAAAGCGCTAGTCGTGGAGACACTCCCAAGTATATAAATTCACTTACTTGCTCTGAGACACATTGATTCTTCCCAAATATCCAGTCAACTGTGAAAAAGATAGACTCCACAAATCAAATCCAGCTCGTAACGAGCATTTCTTGCCATCTAAAGAATATATTCATGATTTGGGGACCTTTTATGAGGAAGGTGATGGCAGATTGACACCAGAACTGTCATAAATTATCAGCAGAGAGATGCCAAGCTAAACAGTCCAGCATAAATATACAGTAACTCCAAATATACTGGTTGATTCAATTTCAAATGCTGCTCGTCTGTGCAAGGCTATTTCAAACTCATGTAAAGTCTTTGAATATTCCTGGAACAACATGTATATTTGGACAGAAAAAAATCCTATGATGACTAGAAGAGAATAACTAGGATTGACTAGAATTAATTTCTTATATTGGTTGAATTTTATAATTGTTTTAATTGTTTTAGTGCTTTTGTTAAATGTAGCCTCTTCTTGTAAAGGAGTGATCCATTTTAAATGATTATAACTCATGCTACTCAATTACTACATAAAGTTGAAATTTATTTTATTTATTTAACCTCATAGTCCCTCTAAGAATGTCATTCAGAATCTCTGTTTCAAGTCTTTTCAAGACATACATAAAAGTTGCAGACAAACAACATACAATAATGTGTATAAGCAAAAATATAATCAATATCACATAAATAAGGAAGTCATACTTCTCTGCATGAGTGCTCATCAGGCAGCAAGATCAGGGTCCACTTCAAATCTAGGCCTCAACAAAACACAGACAGTACATTTACTTTATATCTTTCTTACTGTATAAGGTGTAACTACCTGATGTTTTCATTCCATTCTCAATCCTACTGTATAATTCCTATGATCCTAAAAAATACCAATGCCTTCTTAAACACAATGAGTAGTGAATGACATGTCCCTAACTGTGAGGCAACATCCTGAATGTGTTTTTTTTAATGACAGCACACAAATCCACGCTTTTTTCTGCCACAAACAAACTGGTAAACTGTTTCAAACCAGGGGTGTTGATTTTGTGACGGCTATATCCGAGCCGTTGCACTACGACCTCACATTTATTCCACGGTCTGGTCATTCAATTTGAATAATCACTCTGACTGACCCTATGGCTCGAGAACACAGTTTCTATTTGCAACGGCACCATGACGTCTCCCAGTAAGAACGTGTCCCCGTGGTTATGGTGCCAGACACCAGGCAGTGTAAGTGAGTGTGAACGTAAATAAACCCCATTATACCCGCCATCTCTTCGGCTCCTGTCACACACTCGAGGTAAACACAGGGCTTCCTGCAAAATACTTCTGGTGCTCTTGCAATTAGATCAGTCACAACAGCACTAAATCACCGCGGCTCTATAGCAAATAGCGATGAAAACAAAGATGTCCAAGAGCGCACCGTTGAGGGAAACCTTCAGTGAAAAGGTCAATTAATAAAGTGTTTCTGTAATATGTGTCTAAATACTGGCAGAGTCACAGTGGGAATAGATGTAAACTGTGCATGCACTACACAAAGTGGACTAAGGCAACTAATGAAATGTGACAAACTGTTTCCACACAAATACTGAGGTGTTCCCACACGGCCCTGTGTCGCCACCAACACACACGCATGCTATTGACGTGACCATTAGGTCATTCGACACACCGGAGGAATTCCAGTACAACATGCTGTAGCTTAGAGGATTTTGACAGAAAAACCTTCTTCACACGCAATATTCCAAAAATATCCCTCAGGTCTGCACAACGCAGCAGCATAAACAGCATTCACACTTTTCTGAACTAACCCTCTTCTGGCAGTGTGCCTAAGAATTAATATTTAGTAACACTTTGTAAGTGTATCGTTCTCAAATGTGTGGACTAAATCCAATTAGCAGTCATTTGAACGGTGACATTTGCAGCAAAACAATCTAAGGGGTTTTGACAATTCAGTACACCATGTGAGTGAGTGTGTGAATGTACTGGCCATCCACAGAGAGCCGAGGAGGAGATTCCTGTGGTAGCTGGTTATTCTATGAAGACAGCAGCTCTGACAGGACCACCTAGGCCCTGTGTTTATTGTTTGAGAAAGTGTTTTGGTGGACAGAAGCCGGGCACTGCTCTTAAAGACATAGTAGGTAACCGATTGAGGCAGATCGGGAGAGAGAGAGGCAGAGGATGATGAGAGAGGGGACAAGATGAGGGAAGGAAAAAGTGTGTGTGTGAGAGAGGCAAGAGAAGGATGGCTTTTAGGGGTTTTGAGGGTTGGGGGTGGCGGTGTTTCTGGCCAAGAGGGCACATGGGAGCCGTGGCCTGAGGATGGATCCCAGCCGACCCCCTCCTAGGTGTCAATGTTATGACATGTGTACCGCTCCACTGTTTTCTCTCCCAACAAGAGCACTTCATCTTCCAGGGTGGCCAGCCTCATAAAAAAAGCTTGATTTACATGCTGGGGATCAGACCATCCACCTTCTCCTCTTCCTGTTGCACTTACGCTTCACTTCCTGTGGGCCTGGGCCTACCATCAAGGGTGATAAATAACCACAGCACAGAGTGGGGAAAGTTGAATTCCCATCCCAATATACACCCAAAAGAGGAATAGGGTTTTTCACACTCATCATAAATGTTTCACTGCTACATGTAGGGTTAATGTAGGAGATAATGGCCCCTTTTGGAGAACAAATGGAATATTTTTTTTGGCTATGCTTTGTTATATTTAGCATGACTGTTAGATGTTAGATGTTAACCACGATGAGCACATTGATCTGCTTTAATAATAGGATTCTGTTCTTGTGCTTGATGTGAAATCACAGCAAAATTCCCAGAACAAATACAACATGTTGGGGATTTCGGATGTCCTTTCTCTCTTTGCACGGAGTGGAATAGTGCATGTGGAAAACATGATGTTGGTTAATAAATGTCATACACTGTCTTCAGTGTATGAAATGAGTATGACACTGTGTGCAGACAAGACTGAAAAGACAATTGTGGTTGTTGGCAGGGATTTAGGACATATTCATTGTCATGTATAAAGCCCCATCAATATCCACTCAAAGTTATCATACTCAGGCACGGCCTTGTAAATGTACATATATAAATAAATAGACATATTTCAAACACATTCTGCAGTGAAATATACACATTATCACAGTATATCCACTGAGTAGAGGCCCTGTTAGACAATGAATAGCATTTGACAATACAATCCATTCTTTGCAGACTGACAGGGGGTTGAAAGAGCCAGTCAGAGCGGTGGATGTTTTCAAGGGATTCACCTTGGGGGAAGGGTGGCGTTGAGGGACCAATAATGGCCCCACCTGACAAAATAACATCAGACCAATGCCTAGTGCTATGGCAGGTCAGCAGTACCACTGTCTTCCTTGTATTTTATCCTCATTCCTTACACTAGCTAATATGCTATTTCTCTTCTTATTTTGTATTTTACTGCCCCATTTCATCAACCATTGATGAGATGTGTGATAAACATGAACTGACAAATGTTCACTCCCACTTTCACCACACATACGCACCAGACAGACGTCTCATCCTTGCCTTCTGCTGCAGCAAAGCACCTATCATAGTCTCTCTGACACTGTCAAGGAAACAAGACACCATTATACAAACACAGCCACTGTCAGCACGAACATGAGATTGCCCATGTAATCAACTCACGGTTCATAGGGCCTCCGGCGCCAGCGAAAAAAAGACTCTCTCATCTCGTGGCACAAATAGGGAAGCCCTTATGCCCTGTTGCCATTGCCAATATATTCAAACCATGATGATGTTCCCACAAAAATATTTCATGTTGTACATAGCATCCAAGACTCACAATCTATGAATGGAAGAGGAAACCTGCGTTCTATCACTCTTAAAAGGCAGGCAGCTAAGAGCAAATGTGAAAAAAGTCTCCCAACGCACCCCTTCATGAAGGGCAATGCTCTTAACACCCTTTCATGTTGTTGAAGTATTTCTTTGCCAAGTTGTCCACTTTTTTCCCAGACAGAACCCCACTCTTAAGCGGTTGAACTTAACCCACATGAGGTGGGCACTGTTTCCAAAGATAATTGAAGTGTTAATTTTAATAGCCATTTCCATTTCATTAATTAAAGCAAACATTGCCTCAAGTGCCTCTTGAAGCAGTCCCACAACATTCAAAAGTGTTTCTTAAATATGTGTAGTATATGCACTGAAGCGTGTTATAAATGAGGTTTTCTTTGCTAAGTGTCCCAGTCTATTTTTGTATGTCAAAGCATATGATTGACTGCACAGAAAAAGAAAACATTTTAATGCGTGTGATGGTCAAGAGTTTAGGTATGTATTCCAATTTGCCAATAGCGAAAAGGCCTTTGAATGTGACTTCTGTGCCACTTGCACAACCTTTTCATGCACATATGTAAATGAATAAGTGCAAAATTAGAGATGAAGAAAAATATAAACACATTCAACCATTTAGATGACTTCAACCGCTACACCTGTAAGCATAAAGGGGGTTATTACTAAAAAAGGAGCAAGAAATAAGAAAGTTACCCTCTAATGCCAAGCAACATGATGCTCCTCATTCTAACATTTGCACATTAAACGAGATATTTGACAACATGTTATGTCTCAATAATGTTGAACCCTGTTTATGACCAAATTCAACATTGAACAGAAACTGATAGATGGATGTTTGTAAGGAACTGAAGCTGAAATAATTAAGCAATTTAAGACCCATCACTTCTTATTATCATAAAGCCTGATATCTCAATATCTACGCGGAAATTCTAATATGAAATAAAATCTTCCGTTTAACCGGTGGTTTGTTGAATACTTGGCATGAGATACAAGTTTATTTATATATGACATGTGTCGGGTCCAGCTCACAGCTGGGCGCATTTCATTCTATCAAAAGCTCCCTTTTCAGTCTCCTTTTTTTCATTTTTCAAAAGCCTTAAGTTCATTTTCACGTCTACAGTGTGTACACTCAGCAATGACCGTTGGAAGAAAACATTACTGTAAATGACCATCTCCTCATGTTTTCATTTCACCAAAAACAGAAACACTCAATGAGGTTCACATTTGTCTTGTCAAAATATATGATTGGCCAATATTTCAAAACATAACTTTAAATGTCAATATGTACTGTAACACAAACCTTGAAGTGACTACATGTAGCTGCTGGACAACAGCCGACTTTGAGTCTTCAAGTTCAAGTAGTTTCAAGCGGGCGAGGAGCATTTCCAACTTTTTATTTTAAGTTCAACATCAAGTCCTTGGAAATCAAGTTGCCAAGTAGTGATAATGAGATAACTTTCTTCTTAGGTATTAGCACCCACATCCCATATCCCACTGTAAACTGTAAAAAAAAAAAAAAAGGCACTCAAAACATGCAAGTTAATGCTGTTCTATCTAAAACAGCATCACCATGTAGGGTTTCCACATTCATAACAACTCAAATTTTGATTACATTACTCAAACCAATAATGCAGTCAAGTTCATAAAACGCTAACAAGTGAACACTGAAAAATGACCTCATGTCTCTAGGCTTGTTAGAGTTGTGTAGCATAGGAGTACATGGTGAATCATGGTTTCCCTCTCTGTTTTGACAGGGAGAGTTATGCCTTACAGGCACCAGATTCACCACCAAGGCCCATAAGCTTGTGGAGAGCAGTTAGGACGCCACAGGGGCCTCTTGACCTAAAAGGAAGTTGGGAGTATAAAAAAGTGACAAATTGGTTTGTAACCAAAAAAAGACATGTGCAGACACCCCCAGATTGGACTGATTAACTGATTATATTAAAAAAAACATTTGGAAATAGCAAGGAACTGTCAGGAAATAATTCATTTTTGCTACTTTTTATATTTATGCCAACCTTTGGATCTCTGCCACTCCAATTACAGGAAACGTAAGAGCAGTAGGTCTCCCTACACCAGCCTATGATGAATGGAGCACTATGTGGGGGGAAAACCAGCTTGCTCATTTTAGAGATGCAAAAACCTGACCAAAAGTCTTTTTATAAGGCAATAAATGTGAGGGGATGTACTCAGATGCATGCCTTTTTTGGTGCAAGGCAGCGAGAAGGGCTTGATTATGTGATGGGTCACAGCACGTGGCAGGGGCAATTGCATGTGGTAAAAGGAGGAAAGGCAGACTGTACGCTGTGGTTGGCAAAGGTGCCACTTCGGGTCCATCCCTAAACCCCTCACCACACTATTCAATTCATGAGGCTGAGGCTCTGAGAGCCCCCCTTGGGACGAATGAGCATGTGCCTCCCTTCTCCTAATTAGAAGTTTCCCCCCAGCCCATATACTTATTTCTCTATCATCCATCATGGAGGTTGTTTCCCTACATCTTTAGGCTCTTGACTCCAGTGCAGTTTTCCCCGAGTCGTATTTAACAAGTATGCCTTTATAGAATGTTACACGCTCAGACGCCAACCTCTCTTCAGCTCCCTTCAGCACAGTGGGCATATTGAATGTAAATTGCAGAGTGCATGAAGATGTCTCTACACACCTTCACACAGACATACTGTACAAACTCCAAAATAAAGTGAAACATACCACCTACACTCCCTCATCCCCAGCCTCTGTATTTCTCTGGTGCCCTCGGGGAGTGAGGATAAGAATGTGGCCTGTCATTCCATCTACCTATCGCCTTGGTGGTCCTTGGCAGGCTGCTGTCAGGGAATCCCCAGTGTGCTGCTGACCTCTTCCCCACGCCTCTCCACTCATCTGCTGTGCTACCTCAGCTAGTCCCACTAGCCGATGAAACCCGAGCAGGTCGCTAACTCTGATCTGTGGGTGAGCAGGAAGAAGTGCCTTGGTCCCGATGGTAAATTCATTACTGTGAAAATGCAACTATTACGTTAAAGTTGCCATAAATTTTGCTGATTCAAATGAAATGATTAGTTAGACCAAATGACTTGATCAAGTACTGCCCCTTTAAGATGGATCTAGGATGGGTTGATTTGGGATCTGATGTAACCATCCCTTGTGATATTAATAGGCTGAGTGCCAATATAGAAGCCTGGCTTGGATATTTGAGGAAAGGGGGGATTGTATTACACTGTTACACTGACAGTAGTACAATATAATTTACTCAGAGTACGGTTTCAAAAACTGGAGCACCTTGAGCATTAATTTTTTCATTCCATTACTTGATTAGAAACTGGGCCTGGACTGGGATAGCCCATGGAAAAAGGCCCATGTTAGTGGACTGAGGCGCACACTACTGTATGCACATCATGGGTTTGAATCCCACCTGTGACCTTTGTTACATGTCATCCTCTGTCACTATGTAAATCGTCTAATAAAGTAGAAATGCCTTGAAAATAATATTTAAAATGAGTTTCTTTCAGACTCGGGTATCATTTCTGTGAGGTGTCTTTGGACATTGGGCAAACATTGGTAGGTTTAGTCATTGCAACAGGAGTTTATTTTTTTTCTTAAAGGGCTGCATGGCTCCCTTCATATTTCAAGGGAGCCTACCTGAAAAAATATCCAGGTAGCTATAACACCACTTTAATCCCACTCAGTGTTTATGTGCTTTCTCACTGGCCTAGAAACTATCCTTTTGTGCGTGAAACGTGTGTGTGTGTGTGTGTGTGTGTGTGGCAGGGAGAGAGAAAGCAAGAGAGAGAGAGAGTGAAAGAGAGAGAGAGAGAGAGAGAGAGAGAGAGAGAGAGAGCAGGGGATGTAGGGGAGAGTAGCCAAGGGTCTGGCAGGTCACAAAGGCAGCTTTGTAAAAGGACGTTAATGAGTGTTTTGTGAATGTATCTTGATGCTCTGCAGTTCT